>JARYGA010050219.1:0-65017 GCA_030545235.1 Helianthus tuberosus | reverse complement strand
TGACCCCGTCATCTTCAGGTTAAAGAACTCCCCTTCCAGCTTGTGGATGTCATCACGATTACAGTATTCACGTTTGATCAGTTCCCTAAAATCATTCCATGGGGTGGCATTAGCAGCCGCCAGCCCCAGCATCTGAACTTGCGCGTTCCACCAAGTTAGCGCAGTGCCTTCGAGAGTACCAGTGGCGTACTTCACCCTACGAGCCTCAGGGCATTCACACATCTCGAAGACCGATTCGAGCTTTTCAAACCAATGGAGGAGTCCAACGGCTCCTTCAGTGCCACTGAAAGTATTAGGGCGACAGTCCCTGAACGTCTTGAATGTGCATACATGTGGCTGAGCGTGTTGACTTGTCGTGTGTGTAAGAGTAAACAAAATTAAGCACAAGTGTCGGTTTACGAAAGTAGGATCTAAGGATCCTAGAGTGAGTTGTGATGGCAGGTTACACCTCCTGCCTGGGCAGCTGCGAGGGCTGCGGTAAGCTGTTCAGTGATCGAAGCCGCCAACTGGGCTTGAGTTCGATTAACGTGTCCGCTCATGATCTTCATAGCAAATGCAACATAAGTGAGAGAGGTTCGCGAATAGTGCGGTAACAGAAGAGAGTAAGCACCTAACATTCTACACGGTTTGCTAGACGTTCTAATGGGTGCTCAGGTAATACTCGTCAACACCAAGTTTCGAAGGGATCCAACTGTAATTGAGAAGTTCACGTTTATGTTTGAGTAGGGGGACAATTACTGCTATGGCCCCTATAGGTTGGTCATGTTTCATATTGATCAATTAACGGGACAGAACCCCTTTTCCACTTGTTAAGCCTTACTGGGACTCACATGCACCCCACATTATTATTATGTGTGCACCCACAATAATATTGTGATTTGCATGTTCATCTCAGCTCCTCTTAACTCATGTCAAATGGTTCCCCACACTCAAGTAGGAATCAAAGAGTATCACATAGCGTAGGTTATGAAGGTTTAGGGAAAGACCACCCTATCGGTCACTTATTACGTGAAAGTGTTCATGAATTCATATCGGTGTGCTAAACGTGCTATCACATGCATTATCGTATGTAGGTGTTCACTAGCTATGTAGTACAATGAGTATAAGAAGGACGAACCTTGCAATCTGGAGCTGAGTGTCATGGTCGTATTCCCGTTTTCAGAATCTGTCCGGTTATAGTCTGGTTTTACAAAAACAGTTTCCCCTTTTTTTTAAAACCAAGTTCACTATAACCAATGGCTCTGATACCAATCTGTCACACCCCCAAAATCCACACGCGGAGTATCACCGCTTGGAGGCGTGACTGACCAGGATCTTAACCATCAATCACATTGAACCCATAAGCATAGATAAAAAATACTTTCATTTATAAACATCAAGAGTTACAATGTTACAATATTTCACAGTTTACAGCGGAAGCATAATTAACTCGTTAAGTGTTTATAAAACCATATGTAAGCTCTTAGACTTATTTTGCGTTTCCATGTGTCTCGACCCATGACCACTCCAGCTTCTCAGACAGCAAGTCCCTTTGATATGCACCTAAAGACCTACAAGGCATGTAGCAACGAATCAACAACAAAGTTGAGCGAGTTCACAGTTGGTTGTTTGGTTATAGTATTCATTTCGTAAATCGTATGTTCGTTTTGTAAACCATGTATCGTATTAATCCTTATCGCGGCCAATCCAGGCATCCGTGCGATGATTAGTGGGGGCTTCCCATGTGTTACTAGACCACGCGTATCGACTGCTACGAAAATATAAGAGGTGCCCTAAGTCAATGTCTATCAACATTGACCCTTTGCCCATAGTCCATTAGTACACGCCCGTTCGGACGACACGGTGTGAGGTTTGTTAAACCTAATAGCGCTATTTACTAATGACCCGCTCGCCATAGGCCTCGGCGATTAAGTCGATAATTGAGGGACTTCCTTTGATAGAGGTGATGGTCTTATGATCGTGTACTTAGGTTTTACGTACGTGCCCTTCAATCCGAGGACAGTAGTAAGTATAACTGTACGTAGGTTTTACGTACGTGCCCTTCAATCCGAGGACAGTAAGAATTAGTTTAATAGTGATGGTTGTATGAGTAGTTATTCAATCCCATTCCCAACCCCTGGGAATCCCATGCCTTGGCTAGTGTGAACTCACCTTGGTTTGCTCGGTATGCTAAGTTAAGTGCACACAATAAATCAGTCAAGTCCTATAGTGCACGTATACTCAATCAGTTCACGTTCGTAATATTTCACATGTAACTATCATCACAGTAATATCACAGAGTGTGTTTGGCAGTTAATCACACATCACATAACAGTTAATCACATTTGCACAATTCGTGTTTCACATAACAGTCTTTCACAGTTTATTATAGCATATTATCCAATAACATACTTAATACATTTACTGACTTAGCATAGTTAATGAGCCATAACATGGTTGCATCAGAACTAACAGAGTTAGCATATGTAATAAGGTTAACATACTTAACGTGGTTAATGACTTAACAGAGTTTGCAAGACTAACAGAGTAAGCCAGGTAACTCAGTTAATTACCAATAGAGTTAACACAAGTCATCAGGGTTACATACTTAACTCAGTTAACAATTTAATGTGGTTTGTCAACTAACAGTGTTATCAATTATTAAGGTTACCCACTTAACTAAGTTACTTATTTCCTTAAAGTTAACTTAATTAACTTAATTAACAACTAACTGAGTTTAATAAATTAACAGGTTAATAACAACACCTGAGCCGAAAACACTATATATATATTTCGAAATCCCTTGGCCGAAATCCCTTAAGTGTCGAAAACCCTCATTGGGCCGGAAACATTGGGCCGAAATCCCTTTTTGTTTGAGCCGAAATCACCTTGGGCCGAAATCCCAAGGGTGATTTCGTTGAATGGTGTTTTCGTGAGACCAGAACATATCATCAACATCAATATCAGTTACGAAATCAGAAATCCCCAAATCATCATCGACAGCAGTTCTGTGTTCCAAAACTCTAACGCATCATCTAGAAATCATTCAATCAGATCAAACTATGTAATCATATAATTTCCCACATCACCAAACAATGATTATCGCTCAATCAATATTCAATCATTCGACATCAGCAGGTTGCTACGATCATTCAGTTTCCAATAAATCTTTTGACATGAACACCCTAATCTGTTAGCCATATCAGATCAGCAATGACAAACATATATCATATGCATAACACAGCAGATTTTCACAACAGTACATAGGAATCCCTAATACATCTATCTATTCAATCTACTGTTATATAAAGTAGCAGTTAAATCATGATATCACCAATGATCTATAATGATCTCCATTAAATAACTATCACGATTTGATAACTAACCCGAACAGGAGAAGCAATGAATCAAACAAAGTGAAAGGCTTCAAGGACTCCAAGTTTGCCGCCGCAAGGTGGGAGATAACTAGGGTTTTGCCGATTAAAAAAATTATCACATAAAGGTTTGAAGGAAATAAATAATAAATCGGTACTGGGCCTAAAGCCCAATCTTGTTTTCGTTGAACCCATGTTGGACGAAAACACTTTGTGTTTTCAGCCATGAAGTGTTTTCATGAGTAGTGGTTTTCAGTAAAGGTTCCATCTTTAAAACATACGAACTCATACAAAACATTATTATCATATCACATATAATAAAACACACTGTGAAGCACACCAAGTAATTATAGACAACACTTAGTGAACAGTAATCAAATCAAGTAGAAACCTTGAAATCCGGGTTGTCACATTATCCCCAACTTGAAAGAAATTTCGTCCCGAAATTTAGCATGCAGTTACTGAGGAAGCTAGTTGTGTTGTGTTGTTTCCTGGTTTTCATGGGGTGTCACATCATCCCCCCGTTGATTTGGAATTTCGTCCCGAAATTCTATAGTAGCTTCAGCCTCAGTAGTGGTTGCACTGTTTCCGAATAACTGGGGATACCTAAGTTTCATTTGATCTTCTCGTTCCCAGGTGAACTCTGGGCCACGACGGGAGTTCCAACGACCCCGAACAAGAGGTATTCTGGTGTGCTTGAGGACCTTAACATCCCGGTCCGTGATTTCAACTGGTTCTTTGACGAAATGCAACCGTTCGTCGATAGTGAGCTCCTTCAAAGGAACTATGAGGGTCTCATCTGACAGACACTTCTTCAGATTCGACACGTGAAAGACGTTGTGAACCGCACTGAGTTCAGCTGGTAAGTTCAGTCTGTAGGCCAGTTTGCCTATTTTCTCTATGACTTCGAATGGTCCGACATATCGCGGATTGAGTTTGCCCCTTTTGCCAAAATGAACAACACCCTTCCAGGGTGAAACTTTGAGTAGCACTCGATTCCCAACCTGGAACTCGAGTGGTTTCCTGTCTTTATCGGCGTATGCTTTCTGACGGTCACGAGCTGCCGCCATGCGTTGTCGTCTTTGAGCAATCTTTTCTGTAGTTTCAACTACAAGTTCTGGACCTGTGATTTAACTATCCCCCACCTCTGCCCAACAGAGAGGTGACCGGCATTTACGTCCGCACAATGCCTCGAATGGAGCAGCTTTAATGCTGGTGTGGTAGCTGTTATTGTAAGAAAATTCCACAAGTGGCAGATGCTTTTCCAGCCGTTGCTAAAGTCAATTACACATGCACGAAGCATGTCTTCTAGAGTTTGAATAGTGCGCTCCGACTGCCCATCCGTCTGATGGTGATAAGCTGTGCTCATGTCTAAACGAGAGCCAAAAGATTTGTGCATTGCTTGCCATAGTTCTGAAGTAAAACGTGCATCGCGATCAGAGATAATAGAGGTGGGCACCCCGTGCCTCGAGACAACTTCCTTAAGGTATACGTCTGCTAAAGTGGAGAACTTATCCATTTCCTTGATAGCCAAGAAGTGTGCAGACTTTGTGAGTCGATCCACGATCACCCACACAGTGTCATTTCCGCGCTGAGATCTGGGTAGGCCAGTAACAGAATCCATGGAAATTTGTTCCCATTTCCATTGTGGTATCTCAGGTTGTTGGAGTGGGCCTGAAGGTTTCTGATATTCCGCTTTAACTCTCGCACAAGTCAAGCACTTGCTAACGTAAGTTGCTATATGAGCTTTCATGCTAGGCCACCAATATGTAGTTCTGAGGTCGTGGTACATCTTATCTGAACCAGGATGTACTGAGTAGCGAGACTTGTGTGCCTCATCCATCACAAGCTCTCGTAGGTTGCCATAGTGTGGGACCCAAATGCGTCTTGATACATAGTAGGCGCCGTCTACCTTTTGTTCTAACCGTTGCCTTGAGCCGCGTAGGGCTTCGGCCCTGACGTTTTCTGGTTTCAATGCTTCTACCTGGGCATCTCGTATCTGAGAAGGAAGACTAGACTGAATAATGAGTTGCAACGCTCGTACACGCCTAGGTGTAGTATCCTTTCGACTGAGGGTATCGGCCACCACATTGGCTTTGCCCGGATGGTACTTGATGGCACATTCGTAATCGTTCAGTAACTCGACCCATCGGTGTAGATGGTGCATTTAGTGCCATACAGGTAATGTCGCCATATCTTGAGCGCAAAAACAACAGCTCCCAGCTCTAAATCATGTGTAGTGTAATTCCGTTCATGAATCTTAAGTTGGCGCGAAGCATAAGCAATAACTTTATCCCGCTGCATCAACACACATCCAAGACCTTGGATGGATGCGTCACAGTAGACTACAAAATCGTCCGTGCCTTCAGGTAATGAGAGGATAGGTGCGCTACACAGTCTATCCTTTAAGTGCTGAAACGCTGTTTCCTGTGTGTTACCCCAACGGTAAGCAACACCTTTCTGTGTCAGTATTGTGAGCGGCTGTGCAATCTTTGAGAAGTCTTTGATGAACCGTCTGCAATAACCCGCCAAACCCAAGAATTGGCGTATTTCGGTTGGTGTACGAGGTGCAGGCCAGTTCTTGATCGAATCTACCTTGGGTGGATCGACATGAATCCCATACTTGTTTACCACGTGGCCTAGAAAGTGGACTTCACGAAGCCAGAAGTCGCATTTTGAAAACTTAGCGTAAAGCTGTTCCGTTCGTAAGAGTTCCAAAATAAGTCGTAAGTGCTGCTCGTGTTCCTCCCGACTCTTCGAGTAAATCAGGATGTCGTCGATGAAAACAATAACAAACTTGTCAAGATAAGGTTTGCACACCCTGTTCATAATATCCATGAAAACCGCAGGCGCGTTCGTTAACCTGAATGGCATGACCAAAAACTCGTAATGGCCGTAGCGAGTTCTGAATGCTGTTTTGGAGACGTCCTCATCCCGGACTCTCAATTGATGATAGCCTGACCTCAGGACAATCTTCGAGTAATAGCTCGACCCTTGCAACTGGTCGAATAAGTCGTCGATGCGTGGAAGTGGATAGCGATTTTTCACGGTCACCTTGTTCAGTTCGCGGTAATCTATGCACATACGAAAGGTACCGTCTTTCTTCTTCACAAATAATACTGGAGCTCCCTAGGGCGAAGAGCTAGGACGTAAGAAACCCTTTTCCAAGAGTTCTTGCAATTGCTTAGACAGTTCTTCCAGTTCAGTTGGAGCTAAGCGATAAGGCGCTCGAGCTATGGGTGCTGCTCCAGGAGCTAGCTCGATCTGAAATTCGACCTGGCGATGGGGCGGTAACCCAGGTAACTCTTCAGGAAACACTTGAAGAAAGTCGCGTACAACAGAAATATCCTCTAACTTCTTCTCTGTCTTCGATGTATCTGTAACAAGTGCTAGAACAGCTGTGTGGCCCTTTCGCAAACACTTTTGAGCCTTCAAGAAGGAGATGATGCCACTCACGACACCACTCTTGTTGCCTTGAACTTCAAGAGGTTCTTTGCCAGTACGGGGAATATGAATGACCTTCTCCTTGCATAGGATCTCTGCTTGCTGTTGGGATAACTAATCCATCCCAATGACGATGTCGAAACCATCACAACGTTGGGGTCATTTCTAGCATCACCCTGACCAACCATGAACACTCGACCCCTGGCACCACTGCCGTCGTTATTACCCCCGTTGTTATTCCCGTTACCCTGAGTATTGTTGTTGCTGGTTCTGCGGTGCTTGTTGTTGCTGCTGACGATTCTGATGTGCAGGTTGTGAACTCCTGAAATCTTTGGCTTCATGATCAATCTTGAGACACCTCTGACAGCGGCCTTTACGACACTGACCACTGTGGTGTCTGTTGTACCTGTTATACAGTGGGTGAATTCCCCGATATCCACTCTGCCCCTGACCACCAGACGATTGCTGACTCGGACTCTGGTAATCACTAGTCTTGCGCTGATGCTGTGCTTGAGACTGTACGGTAGCTGAACCCCTACTGAAATCCCCTTCCCATTTCCGCTTGTTGTCACTGGGAGTAGCAGGAGTAACTGGGGTGGTAGCGGTAGTAGTAGCGCTGATACGTTTAGGCTGCTTGTTCTGTTCCACAGCCTGTTCTGTGAGACGATGAGCAAGACGAGTAACATCTTGAATAGTAGCATGGTTAGCAGCAGTCACATGACTTTGAATCTCTGGTACTAAGCCTTTGAGGTCCATCTCAATGCGCTTGATGGGAGGATCCACCATAGTTAGACACAATACTGCCAATTTGTTGGATCGTTTCGTATACGCTTCTATTTCTGACCCCGTCATCTTCAGGTTAAAGAACTCCACTTCCAGCTTGTGGATGTCATCACGATTACAGTATTCACGTTTGATCAGTTCCCTAAAATCATTCCATGGGGTGGCATTAGCAGCCGCCAGCCCCAGCATCTGAACTTGCGCGTTCCACCAAGTTAGCGCAGTGCCTTCGAGAGTACCAGTGGCGTACTTCACCCTACGAGCCTCAGGGCATTCACACATCTCGAAGACCGATTCGAGCTTTTCAAACCAATGGAGGAGTCCAACGGCTCCTTCAGTGCCACTGAAAGTATTAGGGCGACAGTCCCTGAACGTCTTGAATGTGCATACATGTGGCTGAGCGTGTTGACTTGTCGTGTGTGTAAGAGTAAACAAAATTAAGCACAAGTGTCGGTTTACGAAAGTAGGATCTAAGGATCCTAGAGTGAGTTGTGATGGCAGGTTACACCTCCTGCCTGGGCAGCTGCGAGGGCTGCGGTAAGCTGTTCAGTGATCGAAGCCGCCAACTGGGCTTGAGTTCGATTAACGTGTCCGCTCATGATCTTCATAGCAAATGCAACATAAGTGAGAGAGGTTCGCGAATAGTGCGGTGACAGAAGAGAGTAAGCACCTAACATTCTACGCGGTTTGCTAGACGTTCTAATGGGTGCTCAGGTAATACTCGTCAACACCAAGTTTCGAAGGGATCCAACTGTAATTGAGAAGTTCATGTTTATGTTTGAGTAGGGGGACAATTACTGCTATGGCCCCTATAGGTTGGTCATGTTTCATATTGATCAATTAACGGGACAGAACCCCTTTTCCACTTGTTAAGCCTTACTGGGACTCACATGCACCCCACATTATTATTATGTGTGCACCCACAATAATATTGTGATTTGCATGTTCATCTCAGCTCCTCTTAACTCATGTCAAATGGTTCCCCACACTCAAGTAGGAATCAAAGAGTATCACATAGCGTAGGTTATGAAGGTTTAGGGAAAGACCACCCTATCGGTCACTTATTACGTGAAAGTGTTCATGAATTCATATCGGTGTGCTAAACGTGCTATCACATGCATTATCGTATGTAGGTGTTCACTAGCTATGTAGTACAATGAGTATAAGAAGGACGAACCTTGCAATCTGGAGCTGAGTGTCATGGTCGTATTCCCGTTTTCAGAATCTGTCCGGTTATAGTCTGGTTTTACAAAAACAGTTTCCCCTTTTTTTTAAAACCAAGTTCACTATAACCAATGGCTCTGATACCAATCTGTCACACCCCCAAAATCCACACGCGGAGTATCACCGCTTGGAGGCGTGACTGACCAGGATCTTAACCATCAATCACATTGAACCCATAAGCATAGATAAATAATACTTTCATTTATAAACATCAAGAGTTACAATGTTACAATATTTCACAGTTTACAGCGGAAGCATAATTAACTCGTTAAGTGTTTATAAAACCATATGTAAGCTCTTAGACTTATTTTGCGTTTCCATGTGTCTCGACCCATGACCACTCCAGCTTCTCAGACAGCAAGTCCCTTTGATATGCACCTAAAGACCTGCAAGGCATGTAGCAACGAATCAACAACAAAGTTGAGCGAGTTCACAGTTGGTTGTTTGGTTATAGTATTCATTTCGTAAATCGTATGTTCGTTTTGTAAACCATGTATCGTATTAATCCTTATCGCGGCCAATCCAGGCATCCGTGCGATGATTAGTGGGGGCTTCCCATGTGTTACTAGACCACGCGTATCGACTGCTACGAAAATATAAGAGGTGCCCTAAGTCAATGTCTATCAACATTGACCCTTTGCCCATAGTCCATTAGTACACGCCCGTTCGGACGACACGGTGTGAGGTTTGTTAAACCTAATAGCGCTATTTACTAATGACCCGCTCGCCATAGGCCTCGGCGATTAAGTCGATAATTGAGGGACTTCCTTTGATAGAGGTGATGGTCTTATGATCGTGTACGTAGGTTTTACGTACGTGCCCTTCAATCCGAGGACAGTAATAATTAGTTTAATAGTGATGGTTGTATGAGTAGTTATTCAATCCCATTCCCAACCCCTGGGAATCCCATGCCTTGGCTAGTGTGAACTCACCTTGGTTTGCTCGGTATGCTAAGTTAAGTGCTCACAATAAATCAGTCAAGTCCTATAGTGCACGTATACTCAATCAGTTCACGTTCGTAATATTTCACATGTAACTATCATCACAGTAATATCACAGAGTGTGTTTGGCAGTTAATCACACATCACATAACAGTTAATCACATTTGCACAATTCGTGTTTCACATAACAGTCTTTCACAGTTTATTATAGCATATTATCCAATAACATACTTAATACATTTACTAACTTAGCATAGTTAATGAGCCATAACATGGTTGCATCAGAACTAACAGAGTTAGCATATGTAATAAGGTTAACATACTTAACGTGGTTAATGACTTAACAGAGTTTGCAAGATTAACAGAGTAAGCCAGGTAACTCAGTTAATTACCAATAGAGTTAACACAAGTCATCAGGGTTACATACTTAACTCAGTTAACAATTTAATGTGATTTGTCAACTAACAGTGTTATCAATTATTAAGGTTACCCACTTAACTAAGTTACTTATTTCCTTAAAGTTAACTTAATTAACTTAATTAACAACTAACTGAGTTTAATAAACTAACAGGTTAATAACAACACCTGAGCCGAAAACACTATATATATATTTCGAAATCCCTTGGCCGAAATCCCTTAAGTGTTGAAAACCCTCATTGGGCCGAAATCCCTTTTTGTTTGAGCCGAAATCACCTTGGGCCGAAATCCCAAGGGTGATTTCGTTGAATGGTGTTTTCGTGAGACCAGAACATATCATCAACATCAATATCAGTTACGAAATCAGAAATCCCCAAATCATCATCGACAGCAGTTCTGTGTTCCAAAACTCTAACGCATCATCTAGAAATCATTCAATCAGATCAAACTATGTAATTATATAATTTCCCACATCACCAAACAATGATTATCGCTCAATCAATATTCAATCATTCGACATCAGCAGGTTGCTACGATCATTCAGTTTTCAATAAATCTTTTGACATAAACACCCTAATCTGTTAGCCATATCAGATCAGCAATGACAAACATATATCATATGCATAACACAGCAGATTTTCACAACAGTACATAGGAATCCCTAATACATCTATCTATTCAATCTACTGTTATATAAAGTAGCAGTTAAATCATGATATCACCAATGATCTATAATGATCTCCATTAAATAACTATCACGATTTGATAACTAACCCGAACAGGAGAAGCAATGAATCAAACAAAGTGAAAGGCTTCAAGGACTCCAAGTTTGCCACCGCAAGGTGGGAGATAACTAGGGTTTTGCCGATTAAAAAAATTATCACATAAAGGTTTGAAGGAAATAAATAATAAATCGGTACTGGGCCTAAAGCCCAATCTTGTTTTCGTTGAACCCATGTTGGACGAAAACACTTTGTGTTTTCAGCCATGAAGTGTTTTCATGAGTAGTGGTTTTCAGTAAAGGTTCCATCTTTAAAACATACGAACTCATACAAAACATTATTATCATATCACATATAATAAAACACACTGTGAAGCACACCAAGTAATTATAGACAACACTTAGTGAACAGTAATCAAATCAAGTAGAAACCTTGAAATCCGGGTTGTCACATGTTATATCCTCCCCACCTTGTTTTAGAACTCGTCCTCGAGGTATACTGGAACAGGTGTGGATATTTCCTCTGCATTTCAGATTCAAGCTCCCATGTGTACTCTGGTCCTCTCTTGGAATCCCATTTTACTTTGACTAGAACTAATCTTTTGTGTTTGAGATTCTTGACTTTCCTCTTTTCAATCTGTAGTGGCTTTTCTACAAATTTTATCTTTTCAGTTACCTCTATATCCTTAAGAGGTACTACTAATGATTCATCGGCTAAACACTTTTTGAGATTACATACATGAAATACATCATGTATTCCTGCCATTTCTTCTGGCAGTTGTAGTTGATAAGCTACTAGTCCTATCCGTCTGATAATCTCAAAAGGTCCAACATACCGGCTTAGCTTTCCTCTTTTGATGAATCTTACCATTCCTTTGCAAGGAGAAACTTTTAATAATACCTTGTCTCCTACTTGGAACTCCAATAGCTTTCTCTTGTTATCAGCATAACTCTTTTATTGATCGCGTGCTGCTTTTAGTCTTTCCTTGACTTGTATAATTTTGTTTGTTGTTTCTTGCACTATCTCGGGTCCAGATAGTTGCTTTTCTCCAATTTCTGCCCAACAGACTGGGGTTCGGCACTTTCTTCCATAAAGTGCTTCGAATGGTGCAGCATTGATACTGGTACGATAGTTGTTATTATAAGAAAATTCTATTAATGGTAAATGATCATCCCAATTTCCTCTGAAATCAATTACACTAGCTCTAAGCATATCTTCCATTGTCTGAATCGTCCTTTCGCTTTGTCAATCCGTTTGAGGATGATAAGCGGTGCTTAGATTTAGCTTGGTTCCCATTGCTTTTTGGAAACTTGTCCAAAAATGAGAAGTAAAACGGCTATCTCTATCAGAAACAATTGATAAAGGAATTCCATGTAATGAAACTATTTTGTTTACATACAACTTAGCTAACTGTTCCATACTGAAAGTTTCCTTCATTGGTAAGAAATTAGCAGATTTAGTTAACCTATCTACAATCACCCAGATTGTATCATTACCTTTTCGTATCTTGGGTAATTTGGTAACAAAATCCATTGTTATTAATTCCCATTTCCATACAGGCATTTACAATTGTTGCAACAAACCTGAGGGTTTCTGGTGTTCAGCTTTGATCTGTGAACAAGTTAGACACTTGGCTACATAAGCTGCTATATCCTTTTTCATTCCTATCCACCAGAAATTCCTTCTTAAGTCTTGATACATTTTATCATTTCCAGGATGTATCGTGTATTTAGACTTATGGGCTTCTTCTAATATTTCGTGACGTAGGTTTCCTAGTTTAGGTATTCACGTTCTTTTCTTATGGAATCTCCAAATTCCATATGTTCCTTGTTCTAATTCCTTAATCATACCTTTTAATTTTTCAGTATCATCCTTGATTACTGATTCTTGTACTTTTCTAATATGTTCATTTAAATCTATCTGCAGATTTAATTTAAGAGAACGTACTCTTTTTGGCTTTTTATGATACTTTCGACTTAAAGCATCAGCTACTACGTTAACTTTTCCTGCATGATACTGGATACTACAATCATAATCACTAAGAATTTCCATCCAGCGTCTTTGTCTCATATTCAACTCTTTTTGCCCAAAAACATATCTTAAACTTTTATGATCGGTGAAAATGGTAAACTTACTACCGTAAAGATAATGTCTCCAAATTTTTAGGGCAAAAATTATGGCTCCTAATTCTAAATCATGGGTTGAATAATTTTCTTCATGATTCGAATGTACGTGATCCTTTTAAGCCAATAACTAGGAATGGTGAAAGATACTTCATTACCTTTTACCGGCAACTATAGTAGTTATGGTTATGTGTACTTGCTGAGACACAAATTTGAAGTTTTGAAATGTTCAAAGCCTTCAAAGGGTGAAGTACAATATCAACTCAATTAAAGTTCTTCATTCCGATAGAGGAGGAATCAAACTCTATTTGGATATGGTTCGATCTATGATGGCTAGGAGCGCATTATCTCTATCATTTTGGGGTTACGCTTTGCTCTCAGTGGCCCGTATATTAAATGTGGCCTTAACCAAGAAAGTGGATAAGACACCTTTTAAAATATGGCATGGAAGGGATCCATCAATATCATATTTGAAGGTATGGGGTTGTGAAGCTTCTGTGAAGCAATACACCCCAAATAAAAGTACGATCCACTAAGTGTATCTTTGTAGGATATCCTAAAGACGGTATAGGATATTATTTCTACGATCCAACAGGGCAAAAGGTATTTGTTGCTCGAGAAGCTAAGTTCCTTGTGGAAGGAATTAGTAAAACAGTGGAACTTGATAAGGATCAAGAACCACAAGCCGATACACGTTTGGTTGATACTAGCACTCAACAAGAGGTTGTTGAAAACGATCAAGTGGTTGATCTATACACACAAAACGTTCGCATATCTGGTAGAATTAGTAGTCCACTTGAAAGATATGGATTTTTCATGGATGGATACTACGTGGTAGATTCGGGTGAACCTACCACATACCATGATGCATTGTCAAAATTCGATTGTGACAAATGGCTTGAAGCCATGAACGTAAAGATGCAGTCCATGTATGACAACCAAGTATGGGAATTGGTTGTAGCACCTCTTAAATCCAAAGTGGTTGGAAATAAGTGGGTTTTCAGGAAGAAAACAGATATGCATGGAAACTTGGATACTTATAATGGGAGACTTGTAGCAAAAGGCTTCACTCAAACTCAAAGGGTTGATTATGATGAGACCTTTTCGCCTGTGGCAATGCTAAAGTCAATAAGGATATTATTTGCCATACCTGCACAATGTGATTATGAGATTTGGCAAATGGATGTCAAAACGACTTTCCTTAAAAGATATCTTGAGGAAGATGTCTATATAGTTAAGCCTGAAGGTTTTGTCAATCCAAAACATCCTAACAAAGTATGCAAGTTAAAGAAATCAATCTATGAATTGAAATAAGCATCTAGAGGTCAGAATCACTGTCTTGATGAAGAGATTAAGGAATATGGATTCATCAAGAACGGTGATGAAGCTTGTGTGTATAAGAAGGCTAGTGGGAGCATCATCACTTTCTTAATATTATATGTCGATGACATTCTACTATTTGGAAATAACATTCCAACCTTGGAAGGTGTAAAAGCCTGGCTTAGAAGCTCTTTTTCCATCAAGGATCTGGATGAAGTCGCCTATATTTTGGGAATAAAGATCTATAGGGATAGATCAAGGCGGTTGATAGGTTTAAACTAAAGTGCATACATTGACAAAGTCTTGAAAGGGTTCAAGATAGAGAACTCTATGAAAGGTTTGGTACCTATTCAAAGAGGGGACAATATTGAATGCGTTTCAATGTCCAAGCTCAAAGGATGAGCAAGAAAGAATGAAACGAATCCCATATGCGTCAGCTATAGGATTCATTATGTATGTAATGATATGCACTAGACCGGACAAGTTATGCGCTTTAAGCATGACAAGAAGATACCAGCGAGTAACGGTCATTGGGTGACTGTTATAAATATATTGAAATACCTCAGAAGGACTAAGGATATATTTCAAATATATAGATCTGGTGAAGAAGAACTCGTTGTAAGGGGTTACAGGGATGCGAGTTTCGGAATTCGTTGTAAAGGGTTACATGGGTACGAGTTTCCAAACTGATCGAGATGGTTCTCGATCACAATTAGGGTAGCATTGTCCACTACAGAATCAGAATACATCGCCGCTTCATTGATCAAGATAATTCATATGTATCTACCACTTGAATTATTGCCGATCTAGGGGTAGTCCATACCATTCAGGACCCTAGAGATCTTTGTGATAACGATGGTGCGATTGCTCAAATCAAGGAACCTCGTGCACATCAAAAGACTAGGCACATTGAGTGGAGTTTCAACTACATAAGGGATGAAGTTAAAAAGGGAAAGATATGTATTCGCAAAGTTCACACTGATCAAAATACCGCGGATCCACTCACGAAGCTCCTTAAACGGGCAATGCATGAAGGGTCATACTTGTGCCTAAGGACTTCGATATTCTAGTGATTGGATTTGATCTATTTTGTATTTGGATATTGGAACAACTGTTATTATAACTCTTTATGGTATTTTGAGTTATGTTCCGTTTTAGCATGTTTAAATCCATGAATAACTTAATTATTCTAAATGTCCGTAGTCGGTCATACTTGTGGGAACAAATATGAATGTAAGACTATTATGAACTTGTATTGGTGGATATTCATTTAGTATGAATATAGAGCAAAGTGTTGCTGCCAAAGTTCATAGATATTTGTGGGATACAAATATTGGACTGACTCGCTCTCAAATATTACTGCATGGAATTATTTCTGATTGATCATAAGTAAATTTGAGTAAAGGAGAATATCATAGTATCCTCAGACCTGAGATACATATTGGGTCTTGAAATTCACCAAATATTGTACCTTGACTTATTTCTTCGCTGTTAGTAATATGACAATACATAAGGCTAAGCTCAGGTGTGGTACAAGGTGATTGTGAGAGACGTATGTAGTCAAGATGGGATTTGTTCCTCTTATTCATTGAGAGTAAGATATCTAAGGCCTGCTAAAGTTAAATCAACAGAGAGTGATCACTCTGTGTCTCTGGATTTGACATGACATCTGTAACGAAAGGATAAATGATAGATTCACCTAAATCATATTCAAGTAAGGGACTTGAAGGTGATGATGTTATTGAATGGGACATATAGTCATACGTATTGGGGGTAGTAAACCGTAGTTAGGCGTCATTTACTACTTGCATCAATCTTCTATGTATCTTGTGCAAGTGGGAGATTGTTGGACTCTGTATGCCCAAGACACATATTAAATTGATGTGGCTAGTACGTTATGATCCAAGTCGAGTCATACCCAAATACAAGCTAGACAAACACTTATAATATTTAGAAATCGGTTTTCTAAATAATTGCACTTGACAAATCAATAAATTATATGGATAATTTATTTTGAGAGAATATTTTATTTTGTCATTTAATGTGTTAAATAACATAATAAAAGTAGTGTAAGTCTTATAACATATGATGTTATATTTTATAAAAGTTATAAAATATATATAAGACTAGAAATGTTTATAAAAGAATTTTGAATTTTTTTTTATAAAAACTACAAGTGGGCCGCCCCCACCATGCTCTTCCCAAGACCAATTTTGGTCCAATGACAATCCATGCAATTGTCATAAGTTAGAAGCCTTTTGATTGGGTGGTCTTCCCTAAATGATTTGGCCAATCACATTGCATGCAAATTGCATGTGTAAGATGGGTCTTGATTGGGCAAGATTGTTGGTCCAATGAGAAGGCATGCAAGTTGTCATATTTAGATGAATTCTCATTGGGTGTTATGGGTGGCTCTCTCTCTCTCTCTCTCATAATTATATAACAAAGTTGTTACAACAATTTCATATGATGGATGATCATAATTTTATTTGAGGAACTTGAAAAACTAGAGATTTCTCTCTAGAAAAATCGGCCATATAATGGTTGATCATGAGGATTTCAAGTTTGAAAATCAAGTGCAAGAACACTAGAAAAAACCTCTCTATATTTCGGCTATGTGTGGTTGATCAAGAGGGAGTTTTAGTGAGTTCATAAGTGTAGAAATCCTTGCTAAACTTAAGGTGTTTGTTGGAAGGCTTGGGGTATACAAGCTTGAGGTCTTCTACACTTGAAGGCAACCGTTCAAGAAGCATCATCATCATCTTCATGTCCTTTACTCCTTGGAAGGTAGTATTCTAAACACTCTATGGTTGTGTTTTATTTTGATAGCATGCATGTTCGTATATGGATCCGGGATTGGGTTTTACATATAAAATGAGTTTTATATCTTGTAAGTAACATGTTTTAAATAATTATTTCCGCTGCGTTTTTATTTTATATGGATAAAATACTTTGATAAACATGTGAAAAACCCAACAGTGGTATCAGAGCCGCTTATATGAATGCATGCTTCATAAGATTAAAATTTTCGGGTTTCGGTTTTGGTTAAAACCCTTTGGCCGAAATTTTAGTCATGGTTATCCCTTTTGTTTTTCAAGATTATTTTCTTACATGCATAAAAGTATCTTGAAAAATTATGTCATTTGGATGAATGTTTTGTTTGGACAAAAACCCACTTTTTCGGTTTTTCATTCTTGACTGAAAAATTGTAGGTTGTAAAAGGGAACCATTTTGCTTCTTGAATTTTATATATTTGGATATATATAATTTTTGGTGTTGATAACCTAGCCATGACCTTGTGTGAATTTGTTGAATGATTGTGTTTGTGATTTAATTATTTCAAAGGGTTGTAATAATTATTATTTTTGTTCTTCCATTTGTAAAGTTATGTAATTTATTTATTTTATTTGGTATGTAAAATAAATAGATTACGTGCATTTTATTTTACAAGAAAAACGTATTAGGATATATTTTTTTGTAAAAGAAGATGCACACAAAAATGCGGTTTTGGTTTTGGCTAATTTCGGGCCTAAAGGACTTAATAGTTCTTAACGGGATTTTAGCCCGATAACCAAAACACATTTTTGAAGTCCAAAGGAGTTTGGAGCTGAATTAAAGGAAATTTTGGAAGCTCAAAAAGGTGAAGAAATCACAACACAAAAGGAAGACTTGAAGCATTTGGATGCGGGATCAAGTGGGAGTTCAACGACACATTATTTGTGTCAATATTCACCCCTTAGGAATGACCTTTTGGCACACTTGTTTTGGCTAACAAGTGTTGTCAAAATAGTTGGCTATGGTTATGCACCTATTGTTATGTATGTTGTGCTTGTGTGGTTGCTTATTTTATTGTTTGGATGATATTTGGATATGCATGCTTAACAAACTAATAATCAACAACAAGCTTAAAATTGGTTCTTTAAAAGATCATTAAAAATGGTTAATAAAAGGTTATTAAAAATTAATGATTTTTTTAATAATATGGGTTTTATTAAAAAGAACCTTAAAAATTTGTTTTCACAAAAGTACCAAGGATTTGAATGCATGCAAATGTATGGTACATAAAGTTTTCTAAACTAGAATTTTGAAAACTCAAAATCCCTTTTATAAAACAAGTCAAACACCATCCTTTTATACAACACTCGAATCACTTGGGAACTCTTTTGTGGGATAAAGGTCACCTAACCACATTTGAGGGAACTTGTATATTCGAGGTGGGTTTACCATGTTTGTGGGATAAAGGTCACCTAACCACTTATGTGTATAAACTCACACGTGTGTGTAAGTTGGACGACTTGATTTGGAAACCATGAACTTAGGGTCACCGAAGCATGGGGAACAAAAGGTGTTGATGGGATTAAACATGCCAACTAAACATAAAGATGTTTAACCGATCCCATATGGCTAGAAGTTGCAAAGGGTTGCAATTGTCAAACGTTGACTACCTTGTTAATTTAAATAGAAGGATAAAGGTCACCTAACCAATATTGAAATGTAACGTTGGGTTCTAGATTTTTATTATTAATTGTCTATGAGACACAAAAGGGTATTAATGATTAAAATATAATGATATCGAAAATACTAAGATTGAACCTTGTTAAATTTTGTAGATGGCCGCTAACAATATTACCCAAACCGTCCGTAACTTATCACTAAAAACAATCCTTGAAAAGGATCGTATCAATCAAGACACTTTATGGATTAATATCGAACTTAAGAATCGTTCTCAAGTAAGAAAAGATATCCTATGTGTTGAACGATCCTAATCCCGATGAATATCTTATGGAAGATAAGGATGCCTATAACGATTGTATTAAGTATATCGAGAATACTATGCAAGCCTCTTGCCTCATGTTAGGAATTAGGATTCCCGAGATTCAAAAGGATTTTGAACATCATGAGCATACGACATGATTAACCAATTGTAGGAAATGTTCCTAAGGGTAGAACGCTTTGAAACGGTTCGAGTGCTTCATGCATGTCGAATGGAGGAAACCTAATCGGTCTCATCTTATGTCTTTAAGATGAAAAGCAACATTGATCACCTCGAAAGGCTCAATATGGGTAAAAAGGCTTTATCCATTTTAACGATCAATGAGGGTGGCAACAAGAAAGGGCATCACCCCGACACCAAAGCAAATGTTGCAAATGGAAACGGGTAATTCAAAGGGAAAAGAAAAGAAAGGCTAAAGCGGAACCACCGAAACCAAAATATAAGAAGGCAAAGGTTGCCACGAACGATCCATACCTTGAGTATGGTGAGATAGGACATTTAAATAGGAATTGTCCAACCTATCTCAAAGAGTTGAAAAAACAAGAGGGATGCTAGGCAAACCTCAGGTACAACCTTTATGATACATATTATTTCTTCTAACACATGGGTATTAGATACCGGATGTGGAACTCATATTTGCAATTCGTTGCAAGAGTTCAAAAGAAATAAGCATTACAAGAAAGGAGACTATGTTTTAAAACTTCCAAATGGTTTGGGAATTGTTTTAAAATATATTGTGTGCTCCTAGTTTGACTAGGAACATTATTTAAGTTTCCCTTATAAGACAATATGGTTTTTAATTTAAAGTTTGTAAACAATGACATTTATATTTCGATGAGTGAAATGGTATTTATGAATTGGTTCATAATAATACATCATTTGATAGTTCGATGTACCAAGCAATCACCAAGAAACTCAAAATAGATTTGAGTGAGACATATCTTTGGCATTATCGCCTTGGTCATATAAACAGATGTCGCATGTAAGCACATCGAAAGAATTGTCTTTTGGAAACAAATGAAATTGGTTCATTTGATACATGCGAATCTTGTTTACAAGGTAAAATGACCAAGTAATCCCTTAGTGGGAAAGGGAAAAAGATTTATTAGGTATCATACATTCGAGTGTGCGTGATCCTTTTAAGCCAATAACTAGGAATGGTGAAAGATACTTCATTACCTTTTACCGGAAACTATAGTAGTTATGGTTATGTGTACTTGCTGAGACACAAATTTGAAGTTTTGAAATGTTCAAAGCCTTCAAAGGGTGAAGTACAATATCAACTCAATTAAAGTTCTTCGTTCCGATAGAGGAGGAATCAAACTCTATTTGGATATGGTTCGATCTATGATGGCTAGGAGCGCATTATCTCTATCATTTTGGGGTTACGCTTTGCTCTCAGTGGCCCGTATATTAAATGTGGCCTTAACCAAGAAAGTGGATAAGACACCTTTTAAAATATGGCATGGAAGGGATCCATCATTATCATATTTGAAGGTATGGGGTTGTGAAGCTTCTGTGAAGCAATACACCCCAAATAAAAGTACGATCCACTAAGTGTATCTTTGTAGGATATCCTAAAGACGGTATAGGATATTATTTCTACGATCCAACAGGGCAAAAGGTATTTGTTGCTCGAGTAGCTAAGTTCCTTGTGGAAGGAATTAGTAAAACAGTGGAACTTGATAAGGATCAAGAACCACAAGCCGATACACGTTTGGTTGATACTAGCACTCAACAAGAGGTTGTTGAAAACAATCAAGTGGTTGATCTATACACACAAAACGTTCGCAGATCTGGTAGAATTAGTAGTCCACTTGAAAGATATGGATTTTTTCATGGATGGATGCTACGTGGTAGATTCGGGTGAACCTACCACATACCATGATGCATTGTCAAAATTCGATTGTGACAAATGGCTTGAAGCCATGAACGTAAAGATGCAGTCCATGTATGACAACCAAGTATGGGAATTGGTTGTAGCACCTCTTAATTCCAAAGTGGTTGGAAATAAGTGGGTTTTCAGGAAGAAAACAGATATGCATGGAAACTTGGATACTTATAATGGGAGACTTGTAGCAAAAGGCTTCACTCAAACTCAAAGGGTTGATTATGATGAGACCTTTTCGCCTGTGGCAATGCTAAAGTCAATAAGGATATTATTTGCTATACCTGCACAATGTTGTAACACCTGTGTCATTTCAACCATCAAACAAATGTCAAACCAATGAAATATTGTATTTCATACTTGAGAGTTGTAAAAATATGTGTATCATTTACACATATCAACTCTTGTTCGATTTCAAGCTCTAAATCATTTTCTGGAAGGTTATACGCGCACTAATGCGTAGATATAACCAGTTTAATGCAACGAACACTCCGGAATAGTGAAATAGGCTTAACATACCTTAAATAACCTTTACATAACTTAGATATAAGTTTTGGGAGGTTTGGTGTGGTGAAATCAAAGTTTAATCGCTTACAGGGACTAAATTTGACAAACTGCGAAAGTATGCCAATTTGAACTGTAACAGACCTTCCGGAACATGACTATAAGTTAAACATACCATAAATATCCTTTACATAGCTTAGAAATAGGCTTTGAGGGGTTCGGTATGCTAAAATAAACTTTTGGGACATTCAGGGACTAAAAGTGTCAAAAAGTGCACAAGTTTGCATTTTCGCGCATAACTTACGTTCTGAATACATCCGGACATCCAAAAATTTATGTGAGCATGACTACATTATATTTTAGTGTTCGCCTTAAGAAAAATCCATTCGTTGCGTCATTTGGTTCGTTTTTCGCGCTTATGCGCATTCCGTCGTAATTAAGCGAACATCGCGTTCGTACGACCAAACGAACCAACATCCGGCATATTTTTAAGCATGTTTTGAGTTCCCTATACTTTAACTTCATTTTAGAGCCTTGAAATGAGGTCAACGGGGATCAAACGCATCGAAAAAGGGCTTAAACACGTGCAGGGACTAAACCTGTCATTTATGAAACATTTCTGGAACTGGGAGGCAGTCGCGTAGCGCGAGCCCTAGGGCTCTACCCGTTGCGCTACGCGAGTGAGTGATCTGGACCAGATTCAATGTCTTTTTAGCAAGTTGCAGCTGATTGATTCGTGTCCACACATTCTAAACGGGTCTAGTCAGCGGATAAGAGCAAGTTTCTAGCCACCACAACTTTGTGACAAGTGTACGGCTCGGATCGTGGCACGATATTCAAGAAACGATCCTAGCGGCTCTACTTTTTCTATAAATACCCACCCCCCTTTGGCTTAAAAACCCACAAATCTGATTGAAAAGACTCTAAGTTGGAACCTTCGTTTCATACCTGAGCTATTTTGATCTGGGTTAGCATTCGGGGACCCTTCGTAAGTATTCTTTCGTTCTTTTCCTTATTTTACTGCTTTTCGAGTCAGAAAGTCAAACTTTGTTTGACTTTCAGCGTTGACTAGTAATGGTCAATGCGAAGTTCGTTAGAACTTCGCAACGTGATTGTAATCACGTTGGTCATAGTCCCTTGGGACTATGCCCACTGATTACCACGTTGTCTAGGGTCGTAGGGTAAGCGATCTAATGAATCGCTTATACCTCGAACCCGACCCAGTTTGGTCGATCATTAGGATCCGACCAAACACATAGGTGACCATAGTAGGTAGGGAATAACCTTCCGAGGTTATACCCTATGGTCACATCGTTTAAGTAGTTGTATGATAGGTAGTTTATATGCCTTAGGTAAATTACCAGAATACCCTTTTCATGTATAATTGGTAATTAAGCATATGTAACCTAAACCTTTGTCACATAACTGATTATGTAATATGTTTAGGCATATAACACTTGTCATAGGGCTAGTTAGGCGGTCCGAACGCGTTTCACGCGAACGACGCGTTAAAGTAGCATAAGCTACCTAAACGGGTCGTAATGGGTCGAAATCACTCAGGTTAAGTTTCATTTAGTATGTAGGCTTTGTTAAACCAAATGACACGAGTCTCTACACTCGTTTGGTTTACAAACCCTCATGCTACCCGATCTTCCGATCTAGGTCCGGTTAATTAACATAGTTACCTATATTAGGTGCCGTTTGATATCCGCGATCTCTAGCATTGTTTAGTTGTCACTCCAGAACTACTGAGCAATCTCAGGTGAGTACATAGACCCCTCTTTTACTGTTTTCCAAACTGTTTTGGGGTGGAACACATGTGCCTACTTGTTACTTTCATGCTTTCCTGTTTTAACATCATACACTGCTATGTTCGTTAGTACATTATAGTACATGATTTTATGACATTTCATGCTAGGTGTGCCCAATTGTGTGCATTACTTAGTACATCGTTTTACATGACATTTTGACATAGACATTTGACATAGACATTTCGGCATAGACATTTTAACATGATTGACATTTGATCATGCATTTCCCACAAAACATAACTTTGATTTAAACCAAGATTTACTTCAATACTTTGTTTTTGTGCATATGGTTTAGTTGAGACATTTCACTTGCCATACATGACATCTTGACATAGACGTTTGACATGGATATTTGACATAGACATTTGACATGGATATTTGACATAGACATTTTGATATGATTTACATCTTGACATGAACACTTTGACATATTACCCAATACATTTGACAATTGATTTAAACATAGACTTCTTACATTGGTTGGTTTGGTTTGATTAAGTGATTAAGTAACGATGCGTGTGTAATATGATACAAGCATGGTGGATACGCCGCTGGTACTTCCTATATATAAGTGTTTGTGTGGTATTACATATTGTAGCGTTATTTGAATCATTTCAGTTTGAGACATAGAACATTTTATACAAGTAACATGCTTTTCACAAGACATTTATTTACAAACAACTTATCTTATACAAACCCATTTTACTATGGTTATTCATTTAACCATACATTATTCACTTATTTATACATATCATCTGAACTCATTGTTTTTCAAATGATTTACAAAACAAAGCAAATTACAAGGTTCATGACTAAACATTTTCTCAAACATAAGTCATGGAACCTATTTTCACAAAACCTATGTATCTCACAGGCATTTTTATGCTGACGTACCTATTTTCACATGTGTTTTTCAGGAACTGTTACATAAGATGATCAAGATACATATAGGCAGACTTGGGCTTTAGTGACAATAAAAGATGCAAGACTATTTAATTATGTTGTATTTCTTTGTTTGTTAAGACATTGTAACACTTTTAATCAATAAAACGAAACTTCAATTGCCATGGATTTGAAACAATTAATTCTGTTACAACACTCCCCGACATTTCCGCCACGTTTTGTATGTTCCACGTGGTCGGGGTGTGACAGAAAAGATGGTATCAGAGCCAATGGTTATAGGGAATTAGGTTATTAGTAATGCTTTGACCTAGTCTATAACCTTCTTAGGACCCTAACGCGAGTTTACTTGCGTTTAGTCATAAAACAATACCGTCACCTATCCTTAGGCGACGACCACAACAAGAACATAAATTTCAAAACCGCTTTGAAAACTAATCATCTGTTCTAGGATGATTGATTACCAGGTTTTGAACCCTCTATTGTAAGGTTTTGAACCCTCTGTTATATGGTTTTGAACCCCTTTGAATTTTCAAAATCTCGTCAAGGTTTTGGGTTTTTAATAATGTGAACACGTGCAAACTGGAAGGGTGAATGCCTGTATTCTGGGTTTTCTGTCTAGGCAAGCACTTCGTATACATCTCAACCAGACGCGAGACCAGTTGTGCTTACCTGGGAATTCTTGGGATGAGCGTTCACTTATAGGCGAGCATGTCTTCGCGATACATTATATTGACCCATTTACTTTGATTAGTCACTGTCTCATTTGTTTGCCTTTGGTAACAAACAAATGGTCACAATCTTCATGCGTTGTCATTTTCTCTCGACTATCTTTCCCTTGTTTCCTCCCATGTCTTCTATTTTCTTCATGGTGCCTCTTCATCGCAACAACAATGTCCGAACCAGGTGCTGCAATTACCCAGCGAATAGGCGTCGTACTCCAGAGGACCGTTGACTTAGCTATCACCATGACTCGCTTCAGGGATGAAGCTGTATAAGGGAACTGCTCCTTGGTGCAATCAAGGCCATCGTCATTATTCAAATCGAATACCTTGTTTCAAATGTACCCACGGTGGACGATGGAGACATTTGGTTAACATGTGCCGCTTTGCAATCCAAAGCAAAGCTGTTACAAATCCTGCTGCTGCTCAACCTTCAAACTCTGCTTCATATGTCGCTTGGCATATCTGGCGCCTCAACCTCATGAACTTTCTACTTTGTGTATCGACGTAAGCACGCCTAGTGCAAGGTGTCGAAACACCTCTCGTTACACAAACTCCAAAATCCATGTAGGATCTTTCTATCCTCATAATTAGATCCTTGTGGATGGGTATCATTCATCGGAGCCCTTAATTGAATTCTTTGTTTTGTTCAATACTTACATCACAATTCAATAAGGACGAAGCCGAATTCCTTTTAAGAGTATCCTATCTTCATAGATGGATTCTTGAAATGATTAAAGTGCCAAGTGAAATCCACGAATTGGATTCCTGGTGTACTTTAAGTATCCGCGCCCAAAGATAACAAAGTTAATAACCAAGTTAAACAACTATGTGATTATGTGCTTATGTGTTTTCTTTTATGTTTTTGTGTGATCCAAATTCTTGTCATTCAAATCCTCGTAGAATCTTCCATATCATCGTATAAGGGATTCATAGTAGGATATCCAAAGGTACTATCTTAAATCCTTAATGGACTTCTACGTTGTAGTTAAGTCCCTTGGATTATATAGTACTATTCCATAATTAGATCCTGAGAGGTCTAGGTAAACAGATTGATCCAAAAATCTGGTTAGGAATATCATGTGATGATATAGCTGAAAGGACTCCTTGGTGGCCTAATTTAAAAGGATCCTTTGTCGATCTAATTAAAAGGACCCTATGGTAGTCTAGTCACACTCATCACAGGTTTGATATTTTCTTCCCCTACACATCATGAAATGCACTGTGTGGACTGTGCAAGGAATTACGTAATTATGGACGCGTACATAATTATGAAATTCAGTGCACGGAAACCACAGCAAATTTTGTCATGTGTCTAGAGTCTATTCTGTTCATTTTTGTTTCTGAAGATGTAAAATGACTATTCCATTCATTTTTGTTTCTGAAGATGTAAAATGACTATTCCGTTCATTTTTGTTTCTGAAGATGTAAAATGACTATTCCGTTCATTTTTGTTTCTGAAGATGTAAAATGACTATTCCGTTCATTTTTGTTTCTGAAGATGTAAAATGACTATTCCGTTCATTTTTGTTTCTGAAGATGTAAAATGACTATTCTGTTCATTTTTGGTTTCTGAAGAAACGGTGAAAAATGACTCTTTTCGTTCATTTTTGGTTTCTGAAGAAACGGTGAAAAATGACTCTTGTCGTTCATTTTTGGTTTCTGAAGAAACGGTGAAAAATGACTCTTTTCGTTCATTTTTGGTTTCTGAAGAAACGGTGAAAAATGACTCTTGTCGTTCATTTTTGGTTTCTGAAGAAATGGTGAAAAATGACTCTTTTCGTTCATTTTTTGTTTCTGAAGAAATGGTGAAAAATGACTCTTTTCGTTCATTTTTGGTTTCTGAAGAAATGGTGAAAAATGACTCTTTTCGTTCATTTTTTGTTTCGGAAGAAATGGTGAAAAATGACTCTTGTCGTTCATTTTTGGTTTCTGAAGAAATGGTGAAAAAATGACTCTTGTCGTTCATTTTTGGTTCCTGAAGAAATGGTGAAAAATGACTCTTGTCGTTCATTTTTGGTTTCTGAAGAAATAGTGAAAAATGACTCCTCTCGTTCATTTTTGTTTCTGAAGAAATGGTGAAAAATGACTCCTTTCGTTCATTTTCGGTTCTGAAGAATGTCCGTCAAGGAAATGTCAGGATTATGCCTTTTATATCTTTGGTGGTTATTTGACACAAAGTCACAAATAGACTCCTGCGAATTAATTTCGGGACGAAATTTCCTAAAGTAGGGGAGACTGTAACACCTGTGTCATTTCAACCATCAAACAAATGTCAAACCAATGAAATATTGTATTTCATACTTGAGAGTTGTAAAAATATGTGTATCATTTACACATATCAACTCTTGTTCGATTTCAAGCTCTAAATCATTTTCTGGAAGGTTATACGCGCACTAATGCGTAGATATAACCAGTTTAATGCAACGAACACTCCGGAATAGTGAAATAGGCTTAACATACCTTAAATAACCTTTACATAACTTAGATATAAGTTTTGGGAGGTTTGGTGTGGTGAAATCAAAGTTTAATCGCTTACAGGGACTAAATTTGACAAACTGCGAAAGTATGCCAATTTGAACTGTAACAGACCTTCCGGAACATGACTATAAGTTAAACATACCATAAATATCCTTTACATAGCTTAGAAATAGGCTTTGAGGGGTTCGGTATGCTAAAATAAACTTTTGGGACATTCAGGGACTAAAAGTGTCAAAAAGTGCACAAGTTTGCATTTTCGCGCATAACTTACGTTCTGAATACATCCGGACATCCAAAAATTTATGTGAGCATGACTACATTATATTTTAGTGTTCGCCTTAAGAAAAATCCATTCGTTGCGTCATTTGGTTCGTTTTTCGCGCTTATGCGCATTCCGTCGTAATTAAGCGAACATCGCGTTCGTACGACCAAACGAACCAACATCCGGCATATTTTTAAGCATGTTTTGAGTTCCCTATACTTTAACTTCATTTTAGAGCCTTGAAATGAGGTCAACGGGGCTCAAACGCATCGAAAAAGGGCTTAAACACGTGCAGGGACTAAACCTGTCATTTATGAAACATTTCTGGAACTGGGAGGCAGTCGCGTAGCGCGAGCCCTAGGGCTCTACCCGTCGCGCTACGCGAGTGAGTGATCTGGACCAGATTCAATGTCTTTTTAGCAAGTTGCAGCTGATTGATTCGTGTCCACACATTCTAAACGGGTCTAGTCAGCGGATAAGAGCAAGTTTCTAGCCACCACAACTTTGTGACAAGTGTACGGCTCGGATCGTGGCACGATATTTAAGAAACGATCCTAGCGGCTCTACTTTTTCTATAAATACCCACCCCCCTTTGGCTTAAAAACCCACAAATCTGATTGAAAAGACTCTAAGTTGGAACCTTCATTTCATACCTGAGCTATTTTGATCTGGGTTAGCATTCGGGGACCCTTCGTAAGTATTCTTTCGTTCTTTTCCTTATTTTACTGCTTTTCGAGTCAGAAAGTCAAACTTTGTTTGGCTTTCAGCGTTGACTAGTAATGGTCAATGCGAAGTTCGTTAGAACTTCGCAACGTGATTGTAATCACGTTGGTCATAGTCCCTTGGGACTATGCCCACTGATTACCACGTTGTCTAGGGTCGTAGGGTAAGCGATCTAATGAATCGCTTATACCTCGAACCCGACCCAGTTTGGTCGATCATTAGGATCCGACCAAACACATAGGTGACCATAGTAGGTAGGGAATAACCTTCCGAGGTTATACCCTATGGTCACATCGTTTAAGTAGTTGTATGATAGGTAGTTTATATGCCTTAGGTAAATTACCAGAATACCCTTTTCATGTATAATTGGTAATTAAGCATATGTAACCTAAACCTTTGTCACATAACTGATTATGTAATATGTTTAGGCATATAACACTTGTCATAGGGCTAGTTAGGCGGTCCGAACGCGTTTCACGCGAACGACGCGTTAAAGTAGCATAAGCTACCTAAACGGGTCGTAATGGGTCGAAATCACTCAGGTTAAGTTTCATTTAGTATGTAGGCTTTGTTAAACCAAATGACACGAGTCTCTACACTCGTTTGGTTTACAAACCCTCATGCTACCCGATCTTCCGATCTAGGTCCGGTTAATTAACATAGTTACCTATATTAGGTGCCGTTTGATATCCGCGATCTCTAGCATTGTTTAGTTGTCACTCCAGAACTACTGAGCAATCTCAGGTGAGTACATAGACCCCTCTTTTACTGTTTTCCAAACTGTTTTGGGGTGGAACACATGTGCCTACTTGTTACTTTCATGCTTTCCTGTTTTAACATCATACACTGCTATGTTCGTTAGTACATTATAGTACATGATTTTATGACATTTCATGCTAGGTGTGCCCAATTGTGTGCATTACTTAGTACATCGTTTTACATGACATTTTGACATAGACATTTGACATAGACATTTCGGCATAGACATTTTAACATGATTGACATTTGATCATGCATTTCCCACAAAACATAACTTTGATTTAAACCAAGATTTACTTCAATACTTTGTTTTTGTGCATATGGTTTAGTTGAGACATTTCACTTGCCATACATGACATCTTGACATAGACGTTTGACATGGATATTTGACATAGACATTTGACATGGATATTTGACATAGACATTTTGATATGATTTACATCTTGACATGAACACTTTGACATATTACCCAATACATTTGACAATTGATTTAAACATAGACTTCTTACATTGGTTGGTTTGGTTTGATTAAGTGATTAAGTAACGATGCGTGTGTAATATGATACAAGCATGGTGGATACGCCGCTGGTACTTCCTATATATAAGTGTTTGTGTGGTATTACATATTGTAGCGTTATTTGAATCATTTCAGTTTGAGACATAGAACATTTTATACAAGTAACATGCTTTTCACAAGACATTTATTTACAAACAACTTATCTTATACAAACCCATTTTACTATGGTTATTCATTTAACCATACATTATTCACTTATTTATACATATCATCTGAACTCATTGTTTTTCAAATGATTTACAAAACAAAGCAAATTACAAGGTTCATGACTAAACATTTTCTCAAACATAAGTCATGGAACCTATTTTCACAAAACCTATGTATCTCACAGGCATTTTTATGCTGACGTACCTATTTTCACATGTGTTTTTCAGGAACTGTCACATAAGATGATCAAGATACATATAGGCAGACTTGGGCTTTAGTGACAATAAAAGATGCAAGACTAGTTAATTATGTTGTATTTCTTTGTTTGTTAAGACATTGTAACACTTTTAATCAATAAAACGAAACTTCAATTGCCATGGATTTGAAACAATTAATTCTGTTACAACACTCCCCGACATTTCCGCCACGTTTTGTATGTTCCACGTGGTCGGGGTGTGACAAATGTGATTATGAGATTTGGCAAATGGATGTCAAAACGACTTTCCTTAAAAGATATCTTGAGGAAGATGTCTATATAGTTAAGCCTGAAGGTTTTGTCAATCCAAAACATCCTAACAAAGTATGCAAGTTAAAGAAATCAATCTATGAATTGAAATAAGCATCTAGAGGTCAGAATCACTGTCTTGATGAAGAGATTAAGGAATATGGATTCATCAAGAACGGTGATGAAGCTTGTGTGTATAAGAAGGCTAGTGGGAGCATCATCACTTTCTTAATATTATATGTCGATGACATTCTACTATTTGGAAATAACATTCCAACCTTGGAAGGTGTAAAAGCCTGGCTTAGAAGCTGTTTTTCCATCAAGGATCTTGATGAAGTCGCCTATATTTTGGGAATAAAGATCTATAGGGATAGATCAAGGCGGTTGATAGGTTTAAACTAAAGTGCATACATTGACAAAGTCTTGAAAGGGTTCAAGATAGAGAACTCTATGAAAGGTTTGATACCTATTCAAAGAGGGGACAATATTGAATGTGTTTCAATGTCCAAGCTCAAAGGATGAGCAAGAAAGAATGAAACGAATCCCATATGCGTCAGCTATAGGATTCATTATGTATGTAATGATATGCACTAGACCGGACAAGTTATGCGCTTTAAGCATGACAAGAAGATACCAGCGAGTAACGGTCATTGGGTGACTGTTATAAATATATTGAAATACCTCAGAAGGACTAAGGATATATTTCAAATATATAGATCTGGTGAAGAAGAACTCGTTGTAAGGGGTTACAGGGATGCGAGTTTCGGAATTCGTTGTAAAGGGTTACATGGGTACGAGTTTCCAAACTGATCGAGATGGTTCTCGATCACAATCAGGGTAGCATTGTCCACTACAGAATCAGAATACATCGCCGCTTCATTGATCAAGATAATTCATATGTATCTACCACTTGAATTATTGCCGATCTAGGGGTAGTCCATACCATTCAGGACCCTAGAGATCTTTGTGATAACGATGGTGCGATTGCTCAAATCAAGGAACCTCGTGCACATCAAAAGACTAGGCACATTGAGTGGAGTTTCAACTACATAAGGGATGAAGTTAAAAAGGGAAAGATATGTATTCGCAAAGTTCACACTGATCAAAATACCGCGGATCCACTCACGAAGCTCCTTAAACGGGCAATGCATGAAGGGTCATACTTGTGCCTAAGGACTTCGATATTCTAGTGATTGGATTTGATCTATTTTGTATTTGGATATTGGAACAACTGTTATTATAACTCTTTATGGTATTTTGAGTTATGTTCCGTTTTAGCATGTTTAAATCCATGAATAAGTTAATTATTCTAAATGTCCATAGTCGGTCATACTTGTGGGAACAAATATGAATGTAAGACTATTATGAACTTGTATTGGTGGATATTCATTTAGTATGAATATAGAGCAAAGTGTTGCTTCCAAAGTTCATAGATATTTGTGGGATACAAATATTGGACTGACTCGCTCTCAAATATTACTGCATGGAATTATTTCTGATTGATCATAAGTAAATTTGAGTAAAGGAGAATATCATAGTATCCTCAGACCTGATATACATATTGGGTCTTGATATTCACCAAATATTGTACCTTGACTTATTTCTTCGCTGTTAGTAATATGACAATACATAAGGCTAAGCTCAGGTGTGGTACAAGGTGATTGTGAGAGACGTATGTAGTAAAGATGGGATTTGTTCCTCTTATTCGTTGAGAGTAAGATATCTAAGGCCTGCTAAAGTTAAATCAACAGAGAATGATCACTTTGTGTCTCTGGATTTGACATGACATCTGTAACGAAAGGATAAATGATAGATTCACCTAAATCATATTCAAGTAAGGGACTTGAAGGTGATGATGTTATTGAATGCGACATGTAGTCATACGTATTGGGGGTAGTAAACCGTAGTTAGGCGTCATTTACTACTTGCATCAATCTTCTATGTATCTTGTGCAAGTGGGAGATTGTTGGACTCTGTATGCCCAAGACACATATTAAATTGATGTGGCTAGTACGTTATGATCCAAGTCGAGTCATACCCAAATACAAGCTAGACAAACACTTATAATATTTATTTGTGATATGATTAAACAAATAAATATTAACACTTATAATATTTAGAAATCGGTTTTCTAAATAATTGCACTTGACAAATCAATAAATTATATGGATAATTTATTTTGAAAGAATATTTTATTTTGTCATTTAATGGGTTAAATAACATAATAAAAGTAGTGTAAGTCTTATAACATATGATGTTATATTTTATAAAAGTTATAAAATATATATAAGACTTGAAATGTTTATAAAAGAATTTTGAATTTTTTTTATAAAAACTAAAAGTGGGCCGCCCCCACCATGCTCTTCCCAAGACCAATTTTGGTCCAATGACAATCCATGCAATTGTCATAAGTTAGAAGCCTTTTGATTGGGTGGTCTTCCCTAAATGATTTGGCCAATCACATTGCATGCAAATTGCATGTGTAAGATGGGTCTTGATTGGGCAAGATTGTTGGTCCAATGAGAAGGCATGCAAGTTGTCATATTTAGATGAATTCTCATTGGGTGTTATGGGTGGCTCTCTCTCTCTCTCTCTCTCTCTCTCTCTCTCATAATTATATAACAAAGTTGTTGCAACAATTTCATATGATGGATGATCATAATTTTATTTGAGGAACTTGAAAAACTAGAGATTTCTCTCTAGAAAAATCGGCCATATGATGGTTGATCATGAGGGTTTCAAGTTTGAAAATCAAGTGCAAGAACACTAGAAAAAACCTCTCTATATTTCGGCTATGTGTGGTTGATCAAGAGGGAGTTTTAGTGAGTTCATAAGTGTAGAAATCCTAGCTAAACTTAAGGTGTTTGTTGGAAGGCTTGGGGTATACAAGCTTGAGGTCTTCTACACTTGAAGGCAACCGTTCAAGAAGCATCATCATCATCTTCATGTCCTTTACTCCTTGGAATGTAGTATTCTAAACACTCTATGGTTGTGTTTTATTTTGATAGCATGCATGTTCGTATATGGATCCGGGATTGGGTTTTACATATAAAATGAGTTTTATATCTTGTAAGTAACATGTTTTAAATAATTATTTCCGCTGCGTTTTTATTTTATATGGATAAAATACTTTGATAAACATGTGAAAAACCCAACACTAAATGTCCAAGAAATTGCACTTCTTCTAACCAGAATTCGCATTTTGAAAATTTAGCGTAAAGCTTTTCTTTTCTCAGCAAATTTAGGAGTGCATGCAGATGCGCTGCATGTTCCTCTTTACTTTTTGAGTAAATGAGAATATCATCTGTAAAGACAATTATAAATTTATCCAAATATGGCTTATTCGGTTCATCATGTCCATAAATGCGGCTGGGGCATTGGTTAAACCAAATGGCATGACATTAAATTCATAATGGCCATACCTTATTCTGAAAGCGGTCTTAGGAATGTCCTCTTCCTATACTTTTAATTGATGATATCCTGAGCATAAGTCGATTTTAGAAAAGAATCGAGCTCCTTGCAATTGATCAAACAGATCATCGATTCTCGGTAATGGATATCGATTTTTAATCGTGACCTTATTCAATTCACGGTAATCAATGCACATACGCATTGACCCATCTTTCTTTTTGAGGAAAAAGATCGGTGCTCCCCATGGCGATGAACTTGGCTGTATGAATCCTTTCTTCAACAGTTCGTCTAACTGTTTCTTTAGTTCTTGCATTTCTGCGGGTGTCAAACGGTAAGGTGCTTTGGCAATTGGTGTTGTTCCTGGTAACAGATGAATTCTGAATTCGACTTCCCTGTCTGGCGGTAGTCCTGGTAATTCTTCTGGGAATACATCTGAAAATTGAGATACTACAGGGATATCTTTTAATTCTTTTCCTTTAGTGTGAATGATTATAGAAATCATATACACTAGTGACCCTTTTTCTTGCACAACTTGTTGTTTTCATCACAGAGATGAATTTTATGGTTCTAGTTGGCTTATCTCCTTTAATTGTGATCTTTTCACCTTTTGGTGAATTCACTTGTATTGACTTTTAATCACATAGAATACTGGCTTTATTGGCTACTAACCAATCCATTCCTAATACAATATCAAACCCTGCCAGATTCATTGGATAAATATTTGCAATAAACTTTTGATTTAAAAATTCTATTCTTGCTCCCTGCAAGATTTCAGTGATCTTAATGGATTCTCCATTTGCTGTTTCTACTAGACATTCTTGTTGAAATTTAGTTAATGGTTGGTTGAGAAGTTTGCAAAATGAAGTATTAATAAAACTTTGGTTCGCACCAGAGTCAAATAATACTTTAACAAAAATATCATTAACTAAAAACGTACCGGCAATCACGTCCGGAATCATCTTTGCTTCTTCGGCTGTCAGAACAAATGCCCTAGCATTCTTAGTAGTTTTGTTGTTCATGGCTAGAGCTAGTTTTGGACAATTCGGCTTGATATGCCCTTTTTTCCACAGTTGAAGCACACTCAATTACTAGGTTTCTTCCTACAATCTTAAAAGGGTAAATGCACGGTACCCTTTCTTCCTACAATCTTCTTCCTTGTGTTCTGGTATCTTGTAGTAGTTGCAGTAGATGGAGCATCTTCCTGAATGCTTTTTTCTTACAGGCTTTACAGTAAGGTGTAGAGGTAGAACCTATATTTTTCCCACGGTTGGAATTACCGTGGCGAAATTCCTGGGTAAGCCTTTGAGCTAGGTTCTTTCTTTCATTTTCTTCTTGGGTACGTACTAATTCATCAGTCAAGGTATTTGCTAGTTCTACAGCTTCTTCTATGGTTTGTGGTCTAGCTGCCTTGATTACATGTCTAATTTCACTAATTAATCCCCAGATGTAACGAGAGATTAACACTAGTTCTGGTGATGCTAGGGTTGGCACTATTCTAGCATATTCGAAGAATGTAGTAGAGTAACCCTTGCTGTCTACTCCAGTCATTTTAAGGTTTAAGAATTTATTAGCTATCTGCTCCTTTTCATTAGGAGGATAGAATTTCCTTTCAACCATATTCTTAAACTCATTCCATTCCATACTATAGACCCTGTCACTTCCCCTAGTTTGGAGAATAGTGTTCCACCATTCCAAAGCTGCATTCTTAAATAAATTGGAAGCAAACATGATTTTATCTTCTTCTGCGCACTTGCTTATTTTTAAGACCGCCTCAGTCTTTTCTATCCAACGTAGAGCTGCAATGGCTCCTTCATTGCCAGAGAATTCTATTGGTTTGCAGGACCAGAATTCTTTGTAAGAACAACCATAAGACATGGTTCTTCTTCTTTTTGGAATTGGCAATTGAAGTAACGGTCCATTGTTCACGCTGTGACTGGGTTCAGTATTTATTCGCTTACTTCCACTATTACTGTTATTATTTTCTGCTTCCCTAACGTTTTGGATGATAGCTGGCATAGCATCTCTAATCCCTTGGGTTACTATATGTCGAATAGCACTGTTATTTATCTGATTTTCATTATTCTGGTTTTCCCGATTTGCGTCGTTAGCCATCTGGATTTTACAGACAATTACCAAATATTAATATCGCAATCCAATATCAAATGCAAACAATCTCACAACACAAACAGGTTGGTCAAAATCGTCGTACATTGCGACATTTACTCTATATTATGCGTCTATTACAAACCACAACTGGAAATTAAAATACAATACTAGTATACATCAGTAGTTAATATATATATATATATATATATATATATATATATATATATATTCCAAGTCACACACACACACACAGATATATATATATATATAATATATATATATATATATATTATTACTACTGATAGGGGTTCATCCAATATTGCATATTACGCTCGTCATATTTCCAGACAAGTCTCTCCCCTATCTGTCTCATTCTCTCACTTCCTTCTAAAATTTCCTCACCAAAGGTGCGGAGTTCCTGTATGTTTTCAGTACTCATGGGTGGGCCTGGTGCTGGTATTGGGTCAGGAAACTGTGGCATCGGTTCCTCATGTGGGTAGGGGTTCTCTAGAATTTCCCTGATATATTGGTCATTATCAAAATATAGGTCTAGAGGGTCCAAGTTGGGATAGGGTGCTATTGCGTCTGGCATAGGCTCCTCTAGTGGGTAGCGTTGTTGGTAATCCCTTTGGTCGTCAAACCATGGGTCATAGTCTAGAGGATGGGGTGCTGGGATTCTAGGGATTTGGGCAGGGTCTAAGGCAGGTAGTGGGATCTGGTCAGCTGGGTCAATTTCTACTTCCATGGATTGTGTTGGGAACAACGGCAGTGTCTGTGGTGCTATAAGTTGTTCTAGGTTTAGGTCTACAGCTGTGGTAGCTAATATGTGAAAATTAGCTAATCTCCTATTGAGTATATCCTGGGTTTGAACGTTCATTTCTCTATTGGCTGCTGCTAAGGCCCGCTGTTGTTGCAACTTTCTCATTTTTTTTCTACGTTCATGAGCTCCTCTGCTGAACCATCCTCTGTTTTTGGGAGGGAATGGCTCTTCAGATTGTGCTTTGAATACGAAAATCCCTTCTTCGGTGTTAGCCGAATACCCCGAGGGGGTAGGCTGGGAAGAAGTTCCTTCATCCCTAGGAGAGCTGGACAATTGACGGTAAGTGTCCGAAGGTCCTTGATCACTCATACTGTAAACAAACAAATTGTCAAATAACACAAAATAATAATCTACTCGTATGCACGTAGTCTCATTGGTTATTTCCTAACAAAATTGACAATTTCGATGTCAGCAGAACACTTCTTCGGCTGAAATTAGTGGCTGTGGCTCTGATACCACCTTCTGTCGCAACCCCCGACCCCTGCCTTGGGAGGCGGGCGGCCGCGGCCTACTCAGAGATGGTGGTATCGGTGTTTATCATTATTTGGCAGCAGAATTTACATCAGGACCGTAGTTAGGAAATATTTTATCAGAGTAAAACACCACATTTTTATAATTATAAACTTATTGGGATAAAACCCAAGTTTTCATTACAAACATGTTTATAGGGATAAACCCTAATTTTTATTGAATAAAACATCTTCTTTATTTAGGTAACTTTTATAGCCACATTTTTCCAAGCCTTCAGTGCTCTCCAGCTGGCTTCCATTTGGCTTTCATATTTTGTTACCTGAAACGCGTTTAAAAACATTTTGTCAGTGGGAAATACTGGGGAGTGAATCCCAATTTAATCAAAACGGATTTTATCCTTGTACAGTATTGAGGGCAATCAGCAATTACATTTGTTTATTATTCTACCTTAATTACTACCCACGGTACTGTCAACCCGACTTATGGTCATGTTACTACTCACAGTGTAGTAACAAATATTGTATACAAAACCCCAACATACCGACGATAATTGTAGAATTTACAAATACTCAATCACTATTAATTATAATGTAAAATAATTGAGGTTTTGTAAAAACAGTTTGCAAAAAGGTTTACACAAAAAGGAGATTACTCACATTGTTATCTTAGGTAATTTCCTGTGGCTTCCTGGTTATAATCTAATAATTTAAACAATGCACACGCGTTAGTATAATAACCCAATATTTACATTAGTTATACCCTCCCCGAGACAGAACTCCAACGACTACGTCGGGCAGAACCTCGGCAGCCGTTACGGAGCACTAGATCAATCGGGCAGCGTATCTAATACAAAACCGGGGGTTAAAATACTTACAACGAGGCAGAACTTCATTATTTTAGTGGGTATAATGCCCGGTATAATTTCTAATATTAGAGAATTAGAGAGAGAGTTTTGATTTTTGAACGGAATTCAACTGATTCCGATGGCATCTATTTATAGTCCTGATCGACCAGCGGGTCGCGGCCCGCGATGGAGTCACAAGGTGCCTTCGCGCCCCGTGACATAGGGTACGTAGGGCCTAGCTTGGCCCGGTCACCACTATAGGCTCGACACGCGTATGACACGTGGCACCTCAGGGTGTGGCCTGATCTCCCATCTGTCGCGCCCCGCGAACGAGACCTAAAGGGTCTTCGCGGCCCGCGAGCGCCCTTTAAATCTTGATTTTATTTAATTTTTTTTTTATAAAAATAAAGGTATTTAGGGCCATTTTACGTATACGGGGTGTATTTTAAGGCGTATTGAGGTGTTTTAATTATTTTAGGGGTGTCAGAATATTTTAGGAGGGTTGTTATACCGTGTCCGAAGATGGATGTTGTGCAGAGTAAAAGACAACTGCAAAAGACAAAACTGGCAGCCAACACGGGGCCGTGTTAAGCCAACACAGGGCATGGTCAACTTAAAGATTTTCAGAATCTGCGGTAGTACAACATGTACTTTGGCCGCGGGCCGTGCCATTGACACATGGGGTCGTGTTAGTACAAGACCTGACAAGCAGTTAATGAGAGAGAGAGATGACCACGGGGCCGTGCCAGGCGGGCACGGGCCGTGGTGAAGCTTCTGATTTCAGCTATAAATAGAAGTGTTTGGTTCCACTTCAAACCATCTGTAACACCCCGAAATCGGGTTTGGTAATCAAACCCCGTTATTTTTAATACACGGGTAAAATACCGTTAGCAGTAACGGTAACCCGGTAAATATTAGGATTTAAAATAAATAAACCTACTATTCAATAAAACGTGAATAGATGTTTTTAAGGGAGTAAAGTTATGAGAGGCCCGAGTTTACGGGACTTAGAATGGAACAGGTTATAACCCCAGAACCAACTAAGTTAACTAGGAATAATTAACCTAGTTAATTATGTGTGATCAAGTGAATGAATAGAAAACAAGATTTTAACCCTCTTTATAAAACATCTAAATATGAGGGACTAAAAATGGGCAAACTAGAAAATGTTTTAATTAAAACATAAACACTCCATATTGGAGTCTCCTGGAGATCGACCAGAGAACAGGGGGTGCAACCCCAAGCTTCATCAAAACCTAGTTCATCACAAAACTCACAAATTGAGGGCTCAAACCAAGTCAAAATCGAAAATCAAGCATAGATTACTGATCCTCATCGCAAGAGGATCACAAGGTATGTAAAATTTCATAAAAACTCTCAACTTGAATTTCTCATGTAATTGGGAAATTCTGAAATTATAGTTGCATGTATGTCTTATGATGATCTAGGAACCACTATAGTGTCTAGGGACAAACCCTAGACAAATACAAGTTGAAATCATGTGAAATTGTAGTGAAACCTATGAACATCATTGTAGGTGATTAATGGTTTATGTGAAATTTGATGAACACTAGGAAATAGAGTGTTGATCTAGTATAATTTGACAATTTTGAAGTGATTTCAGAAATTATAGAAGTTAACAACTTGGTAAGATGGTTGATTTATGTGAAATTAGGGCTATGAGATAAGCTAGAGACTTGATAAATAAACATGTAAAATTCTGCCCTTAAAGTGTTTGTTGAAATGCCTCAAAGAAGGCTCGAAACTAGAATTTTTGTAGTTAAAACACTTAATTGTGACGTTTTGGCTATTATACATAATATGATGAACGTGGTTAGAACTTTGGTTAAAACGGTGGTCTAAAGATAATGCCTACCGGGTAATTAAAGAATGCTAAAACTAGTTGATGAACTCGAATATGCAATTAGTATACTAATGGGCATTTGACTTTTAAAAAGTCAAACTGACCTATAATCCGATAAATGGTAATTTTTTATATGAAATTTTTAAGGTGGAATAATCGTATTAAATTAGGATTAAACTAACCACCTTGGAAACGAATGATGATAGTTTGACGCGTAACAAGCTAGGTGGAAGCTTGATGAGGGAGCGGGTCAAACAAATCAAGAAGGAAAGGAAAAGCGTAGTTCGGATGCGAGGTAAGTAAAACTTACACCCACTTGTAGTATATGTGTTTATTTTATAAGCAATGAATACAAGAAAGGATTAGGTTCGAATCATGAGTTTTCGTTAAGATCACTTTAAAGTGCAACTAATAACGAGAAAATAAGTAGAGATGGAAATTTAGTCAAGTACCGACTAAAGTAAATTGTAGTTAAAAGGGGTCTAGTGGCAAAAACCCGAAATGGGTCGGATGGGCAAATTGGTAATTAATAACCATGTTTTACTATTTATGAAGATGCTTGGTCATATAGGCCAAACGGGTCAATTGGCGTGATAACACCATTTGACAAAATCGACTAATGTGGTTGTCAAGTCTTGTGATAACAGGAGCGATTAACAATTTGGATACTCCCGTCACCATAGAAAATGTGATAATAAAAGCGAGGTATAAATCGGGTCTATTTGTTGATCCGAGCCAGGTACGCATATTTATGATGTATATGAAAGTGCTAATTTGGTCGAATAATTGGTGATAGTCCTTCATTGTAAAAGAAGGACCAAAATCGACCAAAACTCCCTTGTAGGCTAAATTGAACAAACAACCCTTAGAGGTGGTTTGGAAAGGAGTCTTATGATTAAACAAAAGTTTAGAACGAGTATGGGTAGTGAAAGACGTAATTCTTGGGCCAAAAGACTCCATACGAGTCTTTGCCGTAAAATGATATTTCAAGGGGTATAATTCGGAACACATAGATATCTACTTTAAATCCAACACACATTTAGTTGTGATGGAAGAGTACTAGATAAGAAATATAGGTTACAACGCTAGATTAGAATGAAAGCGAATTTGAGCTTAAAAGTGCTTAAAATATCCTTAACGGGTCAAAATAAGCATACTAGTGAAAACGGGTCTAAGTAGTGTAATAAACCTATGATTAGAACCTAATATGGTATATCACATTTATTTGAAGAAGTGTATGAAATATAGGAATCAAATAAATACGTTGTTTGATAAAATGCATAACCGGGTCAAAATTTGGTATAAAGGGTAATAAGCCGAAGACTTAAAAGTCTTAAATTTTGTTAAGCCGAATGTCGGATTTTAACTCCATATGATGGAGAATCAAATTACAAACACGTAGGAAGAAACGGTAGGTCAAACGGACTAACGATTAGAAAGATACGGAAGTTTTCGTGTCATTAAGCGGCAAATGGAAAAGGCTGGAATACAGGGACCACCGTAACTTACGGTGTCACCGTAAGTTACGGTGGAGCTGAACTTGTTACGGTGATTACCACCTGTGTTACGGTGGGAGAACTTTTATTCAATGGCCACCGTAACTTACGGTGTCCACCGAAAGTTACGGTGGAGGCCAAAATCAAGCATATTGTTTTTGGGTCGAGTTATCAATGTTGGATTTACATAATTTCCTCATTATATTAGATATTTAATTATCAAAACTGACTTTTTAGTTGGTTTTGATCACAGGTGAATGTCGAGGGTCCCGGATGAAGATCAAGCATCAAGCAAGAACCGAACACACGTTAGATAAAGCTTCCGCAATGCAGTTTCGCAGTTATACTAAAACGATGAATTAAACCACATTACGTTGTATCACATTTAATTGTGAAAGTTTTTAGTAATCCCGTATTTCCGATGTATATATAATCATTAATTACATGATCATTTTCGCAAAATATACGTTAAACCTTGATTTATAAGAACGGGTGTTACACCATCCCTTGGCAAACCACTTCTCTCTCACTTGCCACCAATCCAGCACCACTACAACACCATCATCCACCACCATTATCCATTTTTTCATCTTTAGAGTGTGTGTTTAGTCTCGGGATCCAAGATTGATCGTAAGAATCTTTGTCAAACAAAGGCCATGCTTGGCTAAATTCTTACATCACTTCGTGAAGACATATCTTTTATGTATTTCTTTTATGATTTCCAATCTTTGGCTACTTTTTAATTGGGTATGTATTAATGACTTTGATAATTAGTTTTTTATATTGAACGCGAATTTATTTAACCATTCTTCATATGTCGTTTATTCACATATTCATGTCTTTACGGTCTATATAAAGCATGTTAACTACTTGGAAGGGGGTTAGAAGGGTGGTTGGGTAATTCTATGTCTCGTTCAGTGTATAGATCCTGCGAGAACCTGGTGCAAGTTGAGTACTAATCCATGGATTGGCCGGGAATGACTGGCCCGACTGAGAGTAAGAAACTGCTTGCACCCCTTATTTAAAAAACTATTATTAAAACTTTAAACCAACCCCGCGAGGACTGTATCCCTGCTGACTCAGAACAACGGGTTGAAGGTGACCGCTGCCTGGAACGGGGCCCACCACATTTTGCATTAATAACTTACTTAATTATCTTTCAGTATTCCAACCTAGTGGGATTGTATCCTTGCTGACTCAAACCACTAGGTTGAGGATAACGTCGGCTTCAAAAGAGTGGCCTACTACTATAACTAAGATAATCTCTTAAAATGCCCAAAGTGCGGAAATCATCAAAAGGGTACATGAAAGATAAGTCGGATCCAAGTGATTCTTTCTTGTCTATCTGTTTTTATTTTATTTTATTTTCTGTTTTTCTCTTTTTATTAGTTTAAAAATCTTTTCTCAAAATTTGGTTCGATTAGACGTTGACGATAAGCCGGTACTAAAAGCTCTTGTGTCATTGGACGACCTCGGTATCTTGCCATCACTGTACTACATCCGCGATGGGTGCACTTGCCCTAGCGTGTGTGTAGAGTAATAGTAGAATATTGTGTTTTATAAATTTAAAACTTCAAATCGGCGAGTAAAAAGAGCTAAAAATATACTAAAAATAATAGACACCAGCACGCACGTCAACGAGCTAGACATGTTAAAACATGTCTAATAATTTTATAAAACTAATTTGGTGTCAAAACTTTAAGATTTAATACCCGAAAACTTATTCGTCGTAAAATGCATTTTTATGCATTTTTTACTTTTATTTCATAAAAATTTGACTCCTCATTTCACCTACTATACGTGATGATCAGAGGGTGTAATCGCAAGGGATTAACACCTTTATTATTATGATCACGTAGCAAAGTTCAATTTGAACTTCGACTTGACCAAAACGGTCAGAACCGAAAGTCAAAGAAAAAGTCAATTTGCTTGACGTTTGGCTCATAATTAAGTAAGAAAATGAAATAGATTAGGAGAAACACTTACTGGTGTTTGAAGTAAAAAATGAACTCATAAAAGGAGGCTCCAAATGTCTAGAGCAAGCTCCATGAGAGATTGAAAAGAATGTGTTGGATGAAGGAGGTGTTGCCAAGTGTGTTATGATGATGCTTAGTGTCCTAACATGTGTCTTAACAAGAATATGGCAAAATTCGTGCAAGGTGGCAAGTGTTGAAGATACGTGGCTATGTGTGGTGAACAAGCACTTTTTAGCTTCTGGGCATGTCTTACGGACCGTATGGCTTTAGGTCTTACGGTCCGTAAGGCCTTTTGATAAATAGGTTTCACTTTTTGGCAGTTTTAGCCCCTGGACTTGTATAATCACAATTTTTCCATTTTTAACCCTTCTAACTTGTTATTTAATCTATATGAAGGGTATAAAGGCATGTGTAACTTGGATTTTGTTTCGAAAATGTCATGAATACCATTTCGCTTGATCGTACGATTACGTATTTCGTAAATAAAATATAAAATTTTATTAAATACGAAAACGATCGAATGTGTACAATGGTTGAAATTTTGCAAATGTTACACAAAGCGCCTCAGCCCGCCTTTTGGAAAATTAGCAAAAATCAGATAAGTGTCACACCCCAACCAATGATGGAAACATCGAAACGAGACATAATAGATTGCTCAAAAGTATCATAACACTAGATTGCGACAACAATTAAAACTCAAAATTTGATTTCTAATAATTCAAATAATACGATACATTGTTTCGAAAGGAAAGTACAACATTTTGAAAATTTCATAACTAGAACATAAAAAAATACATAAATAAAGCTTGGTAAGTTTCTAGTCCACCCTAAATAGATTTCTTATAATATCAACATCATACGTTTCCTGCAACACGTATATAAAATATCTATCAGCAAAAAATTATGTCGGTGAGCATACATGTTTGTCTACATAGCATTAGCATGAATAAAGTCTCAATTCCACATGTTAATTATATACTAAGTTATATAAATCATACTAGCATGCATAAACGAAAAAATCAATCCAAAGTGTCTACTAGCGTAATCTTATCACCGATGTGAATAAGACCTTATTGATTGAATACTTACCAATAACCCAGCAAACGGGGCGGTGCGCTAATGCTATAGCCCTATACATGTTAAGGGAGGATTTTTCAAGTTAATGATAGATAGCATGCATAAGGTATGCATAAAAAGTAGCATGTTTAAGGAATGAGTGTTTGCATAAGATTGATTGTGATTTTAAAATGGATACATTTTGCAACCCAAATAGTGTTTAAAGCGTAAAATGGGTCAAGTATGAACTCATGGTTTGCGAAGGTTTTCACAAAAGTGAGAGAGCAGTTTTGAAGGATGGAACACCGAAGTTACCCTAAAATGGTAAACAAAGGTGTATGAGTATTTGGCCTTGGAGATTGGGATTGCAACGAAGGTGATAAGTATGAAATTACATAAAAATATATCCCGTCTTAGACACTTATTCGGACACTATTAGGTGTTTGTGCTTTTCATGAGTCTGATTACTCATTAGAAATTCGAACTAATGAATCTAAGACTTGGGATATTCTCCACCTCAACATAATGTTCAATCATGGCCTGGTCGATATTATAGTTGGGTTTTTAAAGTGTGTATTATATATATATATATATATATATATATATTGCAAGTATGTCAAGCATTGTCAAGCATTAGAGGTCAGATAAATCCTTTAACTTCAAGAATTCACCAATGCACAAATCATCAGATGGATGATTTGGATGGTCATGAATTCAAGTATGACAGTCATAAACTATTCTATCTAATTCACTAAGTAACTAAATGAGTTTAACCAGACGAGTGCTTCCAAACATGGTTATGATTGGAAACTTGGTGCAGTTTGTTCACTTTGTTTGTTTGGAAGTTACTTAGTGACTTAGGTTGTATGAAATGTAAACAAATAATCACTAGATTTCGGGAACAAAACTTCAGTCCAAACCTATCCAACATAGGGATTTGTTGACAACTTGAAGATGTTCCAAAGTTAAAGAAAGATGAACATGCTAAAAAGTTCTTAACAAAACTTTAATCCAAACCTATCCAACATATGGATTTGTTGGAAACTTAAAGATGTCCCAAAGATAAAGAAAGATGAACATGCTTAAAAGTTCTTAACAAAACTCAAGAAAAATCCTAACTTTGGACCTCAAAATGGTGATATGCCACATTTATTTACCAAGGTAAACATATAGTATTATTCATAGAGGTTATCCAAAAAAGGAGGAGAAGAAGAAAAACAAGAAGAAATGTGCATAAACAAGCTCAAAACTCATTGTTTTGAACTTGGTGAATCTGCCTAAGCTTGAGAATTTTGAAGATTAGAGAGTGTTAGAGAGAGTGATTTGAGTGTGGCAAGTGTTTAGGAGGTGTGGAAGTGTTGTATTTATAAATGGAGATTAGGGTTTGGTCATTAATAAAGTGGTTGAGAGTTAGGAGAGGGGGGAAAGTTCAAAATAACAAGATTTCACGACCTGCTACCAGACCAGGTCCTTGCAGACTGTAAGGGTATGGCTTGTGGTCTGTAAGGACCCCTTAAAAATGAAAAAAAAAAATTAGTCCTTTGGGTTGGGTGGTTTGTCATTTTATGCAATAAACACAATGTTAATCACATTTTTATGGTTTTAAGGTGTATATAAACATGTGTATTGCATGAACATGTTTGAATATAATTCCGAGAAAAATATAATCTCGATGCATGACTCAGTTTTAAATAAACACGTGTATTTCGTGATTGTTTACATATTGTACAAGCATGATTATTCATGTATGAAATAAAATGTGATTTTCATTATGTTCAAGTCTCGATTTACAAAGGATTGAATTGAAATATGATTTACAATAATGAAAAGAATCGGAAAATACGGAATGTTACAATAAGCGTGATGGTCAAAGAAGAAAAGTACCATCCACGGTCGTGCCTCCCACTAAAGATAAATCGGACAAGAAAAATTGGGAGACCAGAAGTACACTTGTTGTGGGACCTGTCGAGACACTTGTCCATGCATGACCGTGCATGTCCGTGCACCCTTGCACCTCAGCTCCCCTATAAATAGAGGCCTCATATTCCAACATTCTATCTTTGATCATCCAAGTAAAAATAAGGCATAAGTAGATTAGTTCACTAAATATATGTAATAAATGAGAGTCGAGAGACACTTATTACACACTTACACTTTAGCTTAAGCTTGAAGATCATCGTAGAGTGATAATCACCATAGGTAAAAGTGTTAAGATCTTCATATGTTTCTAATCTCTATGTCTTCTCAAACTCTTGGATTAGTTAATCTTATTAATATAGTATTTCATTTTATCAAATGTGTTTATCTTTTACTAATACTTGGTTTATTGTCTATTGTGACATGATTTTTTGGCCTCTTTCAAACTAAATCAACTTAACAACTTAATTTAACTAAATTAATCTTACTTAACTTGAATGGGTGTGCGTACGACTTCTCGTATCTTTAATCAAATTTGGTGTAAGCTTCTGGCATTTGAACAAGATCTTACTAGGGGTTTTCTTGTAATGAACCAGCTTCAGGTGAAAAGCTTTTGTTATCGAACCAGATCTTAGGTAATAAAAGACTTCTGATATTGCATCAAAATCCTTAAGGAGACTTTTGGTAATGCACCAAATCCGATTGGGGGTAAAAGTAAAAAAAATAGATTAATGAGGGATTGGGTAATTCGACAAAGTAATAGACCCAATAAAAGGGACTTTACTTTGTTTATTCGGTATCTTGACAAATTCGATGACTAATTGCTCAGTTAATTAATAAGATCCTAACCATAATCCCATTTATTAGTTTGACATAAAACACAAACTAATTAAGTTACAAAAAGATAATAAAACCAAGATAGCTTTAAAACAATCTTGTTGTGGCATATCTTTTACCAGTCGAGATGCTAGAGATGGTTCATTTGAAAGCAATTTCAAACTAGTCTATCGATATGTTGTGACAAGATTAAGGGAAAATTGGTGACCTTAACAGGAGCCGCTTCTAATTTTTATAGAAGATAAAATAGAAAATTAACTGATTTTTCTCACTTTATAACTAAACTATATTAATTAAGAAAGACTTATCCAATTGTCGATATATTACTAGTTTAGTCTACTAAAGTATCTATACCCGTTGGGTTCTCTGCCCGTTGTTTGTATTTATTCTAAATAGAAATCATTTTATAAATTTAAAACTAGATAATCGTGTTTCAAAGTTATTAAATTAATGCACTTAATCATGCTAGAAGTTACTAAAACTAACACACCTAATATACGCAAATCATTTATTGACCGCAAAGAAGAAGGGGTGATGGTCCCGCTCAGGCTCAAGCCCGAGCTCCCTAATCCACTTCATCCATCCTACTAGATGGACCGATGAAGAGAAAGAACCATAGGGAAGGGATCGATTTCACATTACAAATGCAATGACAATGGAATTAGAGGCGAGACTTGCTATGGAAATGATTTATGATCTTGATAAATCAATGATTTCTTTTAACTAAAGGTATAATATTTATTTCAGATAAACACAACATTTTTAAGAGGAAAATGTCAAAATTGTCCATGTGGTTTGGTCGCTTTTGCCACTTCAATCTAAAAATGAAACTTGTTGTAACTGGACCCTGAGGTTTCATTTTTGTTGCTATTTCCATCCAAATCACTAATTCAGTTAAAATGTAACATTAACTCACAGACAATTTTGGCAATTACCAAACCTTAGGGACGATTTTGGCAATTTATCCATTTATCATTTTACTTTCTTTTTTATCTTTATATAAAAATATATATATATATATATAAATATAATACATATATCACGCACTTGTATATACACAATTATTTTTTTAATATTATTTTTTACCTTTAAAATAAAAAATAATAAATTAACCATAATATATATATATATATATATATGCATATACACACATTTATAATTTTATATAAATACACACATTGGCGAAGCTTTATTGGGGCCGAAGGTACCCCCCCCCCCCCCATTTTTTGCTCCTAGTGATAATTTTACCAAAAATTTCTGAATTTTTTGTAGTGTAAAATATTGGATTTTTTTTAAGAATACGGCCCCACCGCTTTGGATTTTGAGAGTCCGGCCCCACTAAGTTTTCATTCAAGCTCTGCCACTATATACACACACATCATACCACCCCATCTATCTTGACACTCGTACCTCATCTCCCCTCGTTGATCCGTCGTACTAAAAATCGGTACCACCCGTTTCTCCTGTCATACCAAACATGATTAATTTATTATTATTTTTTATTTAAAGGTAAATAAGAAAATTAAAAAAAAGTGTGGGAATATATAAATGTGTGTGTATATACGAATATATATATTTTATTTATATTTATTTTATTTCTTTATTAAAGATAAAAATAAAATGGATAAAATTAAAATAAAAAAAAAGAATAAAGGGGAAAGTGTCAAGATCGTCTCTAAGGTTTGAGAATTGACAAAATCGTCTATGAGAGTTAAAGATATATTTTAATTGAGTTAGTGATCTGGATAGAAATGGTAACAAAAATGAAACTCAGGGGTTAAGCTAAAAAATATTTTTATCTTTGGACTAAAATGACAAAAGTGATCAAATATAAAGGATGAATTTAACATTTTACCTGATTTAACGAAAGTTAGTAAAAAGGACAAAATATAACATTTTACCTTTTTTAATAGTGTAACTTCTAAGGCAATGTGTAGTCATAAAGCTTCATTGGGGGCATTATACGACAAGTGGCGAAATGCGTAAGAGAGAGGCTTTATGGGGCTTTATATCACAAGAGGGTGTAGTGGTAAGGGGGTTATATAATCCCTTAAATTATATATACATATGTATGTATATATATGTGTGTGAGTGGGGGAAAATGGAGCAGATGTTCACGCCGCTATGTCTATCGCGGCTCCAAGATTTTCCACCCCCAAAGCGCCCCCAGTAGTGGGGTTGGGCGGCGCTATGGGGTGTTATGGCCCTTGTTCCCGTGATATAAAGTCCCATTACACAAGACCTAAAAACTTAATGTAACTAAGCATCCTTACATAATTAGTTAACCCCTTGGTATAATTAATAGTTATTTGAGTTAATGCAGTGGCGGAACCAAAAATTTTTAATAGGGGGTCAATATATTTTGTTTTTATATCCAAACCCAGGGTTTTCACGACCGGACCGGTCGGGCCGGGAATCAGTAAGGGAAGCGGTCCGGTTGCGTGTAATTGGGCTGTTTTACAAAGAACCGGCCGGTTAACCACGCCTGGCGGTTGAACCGGCGAACCGGGATAAAAGGTTCAACCGGAAATGGTGAATTTTGACATAAAAATGGCCAGAGATCCTACAGAACCCTTCATTCGGAGCAAAAACATGTAGTTTTCGAGAAGAGAATGTAGTGATGAGAGAGATAGAAGACGACGGCGGTGGGAAAGTAGGGTGTGGTTTCTCCGATTTCTTTTTCTCTGTGTGTTGTTTCCTTCAAAATTTTACTTTAGCTATTGTTATTGCATATACAAGTGTCTCCAATTCAATTCTCCATAAGACTTTTCATTTTTTTCTTTTCTTTATATTTTATTTAGTTTATTTCAAACACTAGGTCTTGTTTTAGAACCTGTAAAAACACAATGATGAGCCACGTTTAATAATTTTTGTGATGTATGATATGTATATATATATAATTAATAATATAATTTCATTTCTTGTATTGACTTTCATTTATAATGTTTTTTATGTTTAATTTTTTAAAAAATAATTTTGAGTTATTTTTTTATATCTTTTAAAACTTAAATTATTTATGACATCATCCGGTTCTTGAATCCGGTCCGACCGGTTCGACCAGTGGACCGGTAAAATGTCCAGTTCGATGTTCGGTCCGGTTATGAAAACATTGACCAAACCATGGTTGTGTGTACTATTATGATCTCAATACAAGAAAAAAAATATTTAGCATACTTCTATATTTTTAAAAGAATCCTTTTAAAAATATAAATGATAAAATCTTTTATTAACAACATTAAATAAAAAAAGCCCTAGACATATTTCAAACCTAATCAAATTAACTAATTATTACCTACATCTACAAAGAAGACGGGCGGAAATAGTAAACCAACACAATTGGTTTATAAGGGCGGGTAAAAGGTATGCGGTGAAGTGCCAAACACTCCTCCATTGGCCAGAAAAAAATACGATTTTGCCTCCGTTAAAAATTACAGGATTGTCATCATTGGTGCGAGGCAGTTGTCTGGCGCTTTCTCATTCGTCCTGACAAATTACGATTTTGCCCTTAATTTAAAAATGCATTATTGACATTGATTTAGTTCATTTTTCTTTTGCAAAACTATTATAGTGTTTTTTAATTGATTGAGTCGATTTAATTTTTATTCGTGCCAGGCTGCTGGCTGTCACTCGCTCATTGGTCCTCACATATTACAATTTTGACTCCAATTCAAAACTAGTAGTTTACCCGTCCGCTGTCCGGGTATATATGATTAACATCATCCAAACTCACTGTATATTTTAATATCACGATGACTACTTATCTAATTTAAAATCTTACATCTAATTCGCATAATTTAAAATATTTAATTAATTATTTGTAATTGATTAACGTAGGAATTGCTAACACTAATAAATGAAGACAAATGAGATCTATCAATGTTACATGTTTACAAAAATATTAAAAAAACTATCAACGACAACCAAATGTAGATTATATTTATGTCATGAGAATATTATTTAAGAACATCAATAACAGTGTCTACATTTAAGTTAATAATGACTTGTAATAAATGATAAACATGCAGGATACATATACAAAAAAAAAAGCAGATAATGTTATCAAGATCTCACAAGTATATTACAAAAAAAGCCAAAAAAACACAATGTATACTATAATATACAATAAATCATAAACATGCAGAATACATATACAAAAAAAGCAATTGATGTTATCAGGATCTCCCAAGGATATTACACAAATGCCAAAAAAACACAATATATATTATAATATACAATTTCGTTGGCAAAACACAAACCATTGTAAAAAACACAATGACTTACTATCCAACTATTAAGAACATCAATAACCATGTCTATATTTAAGATAATAATGACTTTTTATTCGATTGCGATTAGTAACTACAACTGTTCTTATATTCTTATACATCGAATTGTCATACGTACTAACTTAAAATCTTACATGTAATTCACACAATTTAAAATTTTTAAGTAACTTAAATTAATTAACATAGCAATTGCTAACACCATTAAATAAAGATAGATGAGATCTATCAAAGTTAGATCAACATAAACTAAATCAATTCAATTCTCTATATGGACGCTCAAAGAAAAGGGAGCATATGAAGAACTAAACAGAAAAGTCGGCATCATCAATGATAACAATTACAAGCAAACCTGGAGCAACATCGGATAGCTTGATGAAGTCCTCCACTCTCCCCCATCAGATTTCAAGAGCAACGCAGAAGAGTTTATCACACAACTGTTGAAACAGGATCAGAAAATCTGCGACATCCTAGCCGATCTGCAAAACAAAAGAAAGAATGAAATCGCGTGGAAGAAGGCGAGATTCGTCGAAATCTTAGGAAGTGTTAATTGTAGCGTATAATATTTTATACACATTTCACTCTTTAATCTTTCTTTATATTTAAATTAATAAAATTAATATCCATTGGATACAAACTAAACACAATGACAAGAACACATAACATAATGTATAGAAAACCCACCTAGTTGCAAAACACAATAATCAGACGCAATAACACAATATATAGAATCAGTTGCAATACCATGGCTAATATTAACACTATCCATACCACCAATATTCAAGTATTTCTTTATTTAATTAAACAAACAATAAAATACAAAAGATAATAAAACGATACGCAATCAACATCATATCTATCACAATCAAAACAACTTCATAATCACCGGCGTTTCATATCTCCTTGAAGATCATCGCCGCCGAAGATTTGATCGACAAAAAGGTAACTTCCGATTGTAAATCTTAACGGTTTAAGTTCTATTAGTTTTCTAAACTTCTGTTAGATACTTAATCAGCGACATATGATGGTTTACTCCGGCGAATAACTTGTCTGTAGACGTCAATTCTGATTTTAGGTTTCAATCATCTTCAACCTCTCATATGTTATGTATAGTTGATATATATCTTATGTATTGCATGTTATGGACATTGTCGAACTAATATTTACAGTATAATGATAATAATATATGAAAAAGTTGCAATTTTAAAGGGTTTGGGTTAGCTTATTTTAAAGGGTTAGCTTATTTTGGAGCAACTTATGACTTATTGACTTATAAAAGTTAATAAGTTGTTTTTTGAGTGTTTGGGTTAGCTTATTTTAAAGGGTTTTGTGTGTTGACAAGCCATTTTTGAGAAGTCAGAATTTCTAACTTCTCACTTGTCACTTATATAAGTTAATAAGTCATTTTTAAGAAGGAATCCCAAACACACACGGATGAAAACATATGATTCTGTTATAATTTTTTTTATTTTTGGGGTTCCTTCTCAAAAAGTACTTATTAACTTATATAAGTCATAAGTGAGGAGTTACAAATACTAACTTATCAAAAACAACTTCTCAACACACAAAAATAACTTAAATAAGCTAACCTAAACATTATAAAGACAACTTATTAAATTTTTTAAGTCAATAAGATATAAGTTGCTCCAAAATAACCTAACCCATGTACGATTACGTGAAAAGAGATATTTTACGAATATATATATATATATATATATATATATATATATATATATATATATATATATTACTAATATATTGAAACGGTATACAGAAGAGATCTATTGCACATTATGAATTAGGAATAATATTCTCATGACATAAGATTACATTTTAACACATTGTGTATTAATACTAACAGTTAATATTAAATGTTATATATCACAGGTATACAAAAATGATTACGTCCTGCCTGTCTCTATTACAAGAGCCTAAATCATTGAAACCGGTATGCTGTAATGCCTACAATAAGTATAAACTTCATTACGTAAACTGAAATTAGTAAATGTAACTACAGACATTACCAATTGAGTTTGTAAAGCTTGTGGGAGGAGATTACTAGAACCGGAAAAAGGTAACGATAAATCATGAAAGCGGAATAAGCTGTACAGCATGGCTGAGAAGTGTAAGAGGTGAAAGTGTTGTCACTGACGGATGGATAAGTATTGGAAAAGGTCTTAAATTGACAAAGAACACCTTATTGGTTTTGAGGATAATCAAAGAAAAATGTCTACAAATACATTGTTTCATAGAAAACGTTTGTGATGAATCGTTCTTGACAGTCAACCGTTACGGAGATTTAAAGATCATAGTAAGTATAGTTATATGTTAGTAGGAATTTGTTTTTTGTTATACTTGTCAGCAAATGGAATAAATGAATATATGTTTATAAAATATTACACAACTTTTCAGGTCATTCCAGAAGCTTATGTGAACAAATTTTACTGTTACTGGCCAGTAAAAGATTCTTATAACATATACGCAGCAGGTCAGTGTTGGAAAGTTGAGACCGAAAAAATAAATGCATGCTACGTTTTTGCTAAAGGGTGTCTAGAGATGTTTGAATATATTGACATAGAAGACGGTGATATACTGGTGTTGATGAAAACAGACAGCGAATCGTTTGACTTGACACTTTATCGTAGCGGAGTTGAGGTTGTTTTTAAAAAGAATGAGACAACTAAAGACAACTCAGTTGTTGAAATACCTAAACACACATACTATGAACACTTCAACTCTGTAAGTAATTTAAACTAAGTTAAAATGGTTTGCTAGTCAATACGACTTATTTACGGATGTTATCGTATAACAAATCTTCACTGATCAAGAAGACTCAATCGACCAATTGATTACTGGGGTAATGAGTTTACATATTTTTTTACAATACAATATATTGATCCTCAGATGTTAATGAATTTTAAAAATCTTGGATGCAGATGAATGATGAGAAACATGAAGTGAATAAGAAAAGTGTTGAAAAAGAAAAGTTGAAGTCTGAAAGAAAGAGTTTTGTAAGTGAAGGAAATAACAACCAGACAAAAGAAGATGTAATTCTTTGAAACATAATAACGGATAAGTTATTTGTTCATATTATTATACATACTTAGTTGACGATTGTAGTTTAATTTGCTTTAATGTTACGGGCTGTAATAACAGGTTAAAAAGAAAGGTAAACAGATTGCATCCGATTCTACATCTGAAAAACCAAAACAACTGATATACTGTACAACTTATGATCATTCTACCGTGTCAGCAACTGGACGACAAACACGAGATCGTTTGGTAAGTTAAGCATAAGTTAAGAAAATATTCCAATAAATATTTCTTATACATTAACATATATATATATATATATATATATTGAAAGGAAATGCATGTTTGAAATGATAAGGTTAACAAAAACGGGAAAAGAAGTGGGATGGCGTTGAAGGTAAGCAATGAAGACGAAAAACGTGTTGCACATCAAAATTATGTTGAAGAAAGTGGTGCGTATCAATTCAACAGGAAAGCAAATTATCGAATGGTATGTCATTTCTGTTATTTAATGAGAACAATTTACAACACCATTCATGAGGCTATTTATACGTACAGAATTACCAGTTAAACACATAACAATTGAACTTGGTTTGCAACAAAAAACCTTAAAATAGTTGTTTTTTTTCTAAACAATAAAGTATAACTTCACTTATAACCTTCATAGAATAACTATAATAGATAATAGATACTAAATTATGTTTATTCGAAAATTAACAATTGATATTTGTTGCTGCTGACAATTATATCCAACACGGCTAATATACTTGTTAACTCTAACAACAATGCAGCGATTACCTGTAGAAGTTGTAAACAGGGCAAGGCTAACAAAGAAGGTGCATCAGATGAATGTCAGAAACATGGATGGGAAAACAGTTGTGAAGATAGTTAAGCGACAGAAGGATGGAAATGGATTTAGGTATGCGATTGAAGGGTGGCCAAGTTTCATGAAGGAAAATGATATTAGTGCGGGTGACAATATGCATTTAACTTATGTAGAATCAGGAAACCTCCTCATGTTGACGCATGTGGATGCAGTCAGCCAAGCTTAACAGTTAACGTATATCTGCTAATGATGCAGATGTCTGCGTATATAAACTAATGCCTTTTGTCGTACTCGTTTGATGGTTTTTGGTTGGACATGTTGGAACAGTTTATTGTGTTTTTTTGGTTGGTTGGTAGCCTAACCTTGATGACAATTATTACTATATTAGGGCATGGATGACATATTTTGTTTAGAATTATAATTTGTAAACGGTAGTCGAAGTTCATAGTTAGTTATAAATTTAGTTGTGATTTCCTGTATACAACATTAGAAGTCTTATTGGTAATATTTCCATCATCCAAATGCACTGCATATTTTAATATCATAATGACTTCTTATCCAACTATTAAGAACATCAATAAGTGACTCCATAAAAAAAAAAGCGTCTCCATATTTAAGATAATAATGACTTTTTTATGCGATTGCGATTAGAAACTACAACTATTCTTGTATTGTCATACATTGAATTGTCAAACATACTAAATTAAAATTTACATCTAATTGGCACAATTTAAAATGAATTAGTTATTTGTAAATTGATAAACATAGAAATTAATAACACCATTAGATGAACTTAGATAAGATATATGAAAGATGTTTACAAAGTGTTAAAAAAACTACCGATGACAAACAAACGTTGATTATATTTACTGGCATAAAATATTACACACCAAACATATTATAAACATAATATAACAATTAAAATAACACATTAATTTCGAATATTGATTCTCCATATACAAAAAAAATACCAACCACAAAAACAACCACAAACATAATACTATGTATATAACACAATGATAACAACAAACAACTAAATACAAAACCATAACTAAACATATGGTGAAACTACAGTTTCAATATAGCTTGCACCTACAATGCCTTGTGTAAAGATGATAGGAAAATAACCATGCATCTTCTTTGCCCTTACGTTTATCTGAGCAACATCACCCCATTCGTGTACTATAATTAATTTGTTATTTCCATCAATGTAGTGCACAGATGACCCTATCATCAACGGCATAAACACACGGGGTACAAAAGACACCACTTTCGACCAAGTATTATTTTATAGACGCCACAATTGAACATCTACACTACACATTCCAATACTAACCAACATATGAAGTTCATCTCATATAGTCACCAACTGACCTATAGATTCCACACTTAATGTATCTGGGTAACCTACATTTTCTATTACCTTCGACTCAACATCCAAACGAAGAACCGTTGTGTTACCCATACACCAGAACTTGGTCAGTACAAAATACAAACTATTCCTACAAAACGTCCCAACGGACCAACTATAAACAACAATATCATATGGACTATCAATTAAGAACCTTGGAGTTGACCATGAACCTTCACTAAACGAATAAATGTTAACAGTCAACCTGAAATGAGTGCGTTTAATGTGTACAATTTTGTAATCACCAGCAGAGTCAACACAAAACCCAAGACTATCATCATCCATATTGTAAAATCCCTGATAATTAGAATTTCTCAGCATCTTGAACACACGAGTTAGTGGATTACAAACAACCAAATCACCAATATTACATAAGCAAACACATACCATCCCATCCAAACTTGCTAAAAAGATCACATTACATGGATGACAATCGAAGGGAATGTGAATATTATTGCCTAAAACACATCTAGGAGATGCAACATCAACATAACGAATCGCACACGATGATTTGCCAAGAGCAATTATTTTCTGGTCACCTAATACTCGTAAGAAACGACAATTATTCCTAGCAAACTCAGGAGTTGAAAGATAGGCTAACCACTCTTTAGACACAGCCTTGCACCGTATAACCTCCTTTGCCGGAAGTCTTGGAATAATCTTCATCAATATTAACAGAGATAGAAGATCTTTCATATTCACTTACGATTATACTTTAATTAGAAAAACTGACGTTGATACAGAGAGGAAGAAAACACATACGAAAAGCGATTCCTTTGAAAAATGACTACCTACATAGAAACTACCCCAATTAACAGTTGACACAGGTGAGTAAAAGCTCCTAAAACTACGAGTAGTGGTGGTAAACGGTTTTCACATACCATGAGCGATAGGGGGTAAATAAAATTAATTAAATCCATCTACTATAATAAAAGAAACCAACTTTTGGACACGTGTCATTCATTGAAGGTATCCTCAAATCTATACTTATCTTATATTAACTAAATAAATAATAAATTAATATTAAATTATATCATACTTTAATAAAATATTATCCTCGAATCTAAATTGTTAATTTAATATATTTTTAAATAAATACCTCTCTTTCCTACTTATCATATATTAAATATATAAATAGTAAATTAATATTAAATGTTATCCTAATTTATTAAAAATATAATTTTTTTTTATTATTTGGTATACAAAATTATATTTATTCAACTCGTGTAAAACACGAGATTTTTTAAAATATATTTTTTTATTATTTACTATACAAAGTTACATTTATATAACCCATGTAATACACGAAGTTTTTAAAGTTATAACTTTTTATCATTTGCTATGTAAAATTAGATTTATTCAACACGTGTAATATAGGGGGTTTTTTAAGGATATAATTTTTTTTATTTGGTAGATTTTTCAACCTGGCTATATACGGGTTTTTTAAAGATACGGCATTTTTAGTATTTAATAAACAAAATTAAATTTATTTAAACTGTGTAATACACATGGTTTTTAAAGATATAACTCTTTTTTAGATCTATTCAACACGTGTAATATACGAGGTTTTTAAAGATGTAATTTTTTATTATTTGGTAGATTTATTCAACCCGATTATACAAGGGTTTTTTTAAGGATAGGACGTTTTTAGTATTTAGTATACAAAATTACATTTATTTAATCTGTGTAATACACATGTTTTTTAAATATATAACTTTTTTATTATTTGATGTATAAAATTACATTTATTTAATCCGTACAATATACGGGGTTCACACACACAATGTTATATTTAAATATAGGCAACTACAAAAGAAATCAAATATATAAAAAATAGAAAAACAATGACACAATGATACTTAAAAAACACAATGACTATACTAAAAAAATCATTCAACTAAAAACTAATCATTAACTGCACCTATTACAACGTGGGAAGTTTCTAAGTCTACGTAACTGCACAATGGTAAGGGCTTCTAAGCTGCTCTAAGGGCTTGGTCTCCAAGGGCCCATTGTGTTTTTTTGGTACACCTTTTTGTTTTTAAAACACAATCACATGTAATCATAATTAAATACGCACAAAGAAAATATTAAAATCACACACTCTCAATGAATATTTAACATGATAATATAAGCACATTAATTCATAAAGATTCAATCTCATTGTGACAAACTATACCACACATAAAAACAACCACAAACATCAATTACTAACTGATCAAAACAACGAAGAACAATAAAAGAACTACATAAAATAGCATAACTAAACATTTGGTGAAATTGTAGTTTCAAAATAAACATATCCATTCACACCTTGAGTAAAGATGACAGGCAAAAAAAACATGCATTTCCTCTGCCTCTACAGTTACATCAGTAATATCACCCCATTCTTGAACTATAATGAACTTCTTATTTCTGTTGATATAGTGCACAGACGACCCAATCATCAATGGCATAGAAATAGCAGGTGGACAAAAAAATACTGTTGACCACTTTTCATTTTCAAGTTTCCACAATTCCATATTCCACATCCAATGTATCTGGGAATCCAACATCAGAACTTACCCTGCTATCGACATCTAAACGAAGTACACATGCGTTACCCACACACCAGAACCTGGTCAATACGAAATACAAACAATTTGCACAAAACGTGCCTACAGACCAACTATAGACGTCAACATTAAACGGACTGTAGTTTGAGAACATTGGAGTTGACCATGACCCTTCACTGAGAGAATAAATGTTAACAGCCAACATCATATGTGTCCGTTTAATAGCCACAATATTGTAATCACCAGAAGAGCTGACACAAAACCCAAGACTATCCTCATCCGGATTAAAAAAACCCTGTGAATTAGAATTTGATAACATATTGAACACACGATTTAATGGATTCCAAACTACCAATTCACGAGTATTGATTAGGCAAACACATACCATCTCATCCAAACTTGCTAGAAATAAAATATTGCATGGATGAGCGGTGAAGGGAATGTGAACTTTATTACCTAAGAAACATTTAGGGGATTCATTATCCACTTAACGAATATCACACAATAATCGGTTAACGGAAATTATCTTATGATCACCTAATTTGCGCATGAAACGACAATGATTCATAGCAAACTCAGGTGTTGAAAGATAGACTAACCAATCTTTACACACAAGCTTGCACTGTGTAACAACTTTTGACGGAAGTCTTGGGATTATATTCATCAGTATCAGCAGAGACGGAAGAAACTCCACATTCATTGTCAATGTAGGTTAAATAACAAACACTTTGACGATCTAGACAACAAATATGAAAAGTGATTCCTAAGAAGATGAAAGTCCATCAAATATTATCACAAGCAGTAGTTAACACACGTATAATAGAGCTCCTACAATTACGAGTAGTGGGTAGTTATTAAATAGATAACTATCAAGATTTATTAAATCGGTTAAATTTTTAGTACACATTTACATTAATTTTTTTTTTGGCCAATATCCAGTTGAATAATAATTTACATAGATAGTTATAACTACTTTTGACTCAATCGTATTTTTAAGTATAATTTGGCAACTTTCTCTTATAAATACATACTCAAAATTTTTTGTTTCATTGTATGTGTTGCAAGTACTATTTGATTGTTAGTCTTCTTTCTGATTTTTCGTGTTTGGGTTAACATGTATCGTCATGGTCCGAATTTTATCATAACTATACTTGACCCGCTATCCCTTCAACAGGTATATACCTTACCGTATTATTTGTTTAAAATAATGATTCGTATTGTTTTATCATTTATTCGAAAGAAATTTGCCTTTTGTTTTTTGGTTTTCAGGCTATACCTTTATGTATGAGTAGATTTATATGGATGAATAAGTTAGAATCTTCAACTGTTAGTCTTAAATTTGATGAAACACATTCATGGTCTGTTGTTATCAAATTAATAGAAGATGTATTCTACTTTACGGATGGATGGTGTGAGGTTTTAAACTACTTTGGCCATGATCTTTCTTCATGATTTTCAACTATCTTGGTGATCGTACTTTCAAGTTCAACCTCTTCTCTCATGATCCAAATAAAGAGTTTGGAAAATCGTTTTGTAAAATTATTCAAAATCCTATACAAAGCCCAACGGTACGTAATTTTCTTATAGATTTTATTTTTTATTTTTTGTTATTACGATTTATTAAAAAAACATAATATGCATAAATTTGTAATAATTATTTTTTTACAGGTTCTACCAGATACTTTTATTTCAAAATATTATGCTTATCGTTTACCGGATAACGTAGTTATACTTAATGTATCCGAGTATCATCAATGAGAAGTCCGTATTAGAAAGATTGGGCCAAATTATTGTATTGCTGATGGTTGGTTTAAATTTATTGAAGATCTAAGGTTAAATCCTGGGGATATTCTATGTTTTCAAAAAAAGGACGTGAATCATATTAATATTATCATATTCAATAAAGATGGTCGTCAAGTTTTGTTAAACAACACTCCTTTGATTGAGCCAGAATATGAACATATTAGCAATGTGGAAGGTTATCGACAAGTTAGTGACGATCCTAACTATCCTTTTTTTGCAATGACAGTAACTCATCAATTGGTATTATACTATCCTGTTTTATGTTAAATTTTTTTTTGTTTTTTAGTGTTATTCATTTAATAACATTTACGTATTTTTAACGTTCTTACAAAATGTAGATCCTTCCCAAGTTAATTACTGACTTAACTGGTTTAAATGAGTTTTCTGGAGTAAAGATCAAAGTTGTTAAAGGAAATACTTGGGTTACGAATCTTCGTACACACAACATTGATGGTCAAAGAAGGTTTGTCAATCAATTTATTAACTTAGTTATTATTTCTCTTTTACCCAATGTGTATATATTACTAACAAAATTTTTCATATTTTTTCTACCATAGGTACGGTGTTGTTGGATGGCATCATATACTTCAAGCTGAACATATTTCCTTAGGTGACGATTGTTTTTTCAACTGGTCTAAAACGAATTCAAGGTTATTGGTTACGAAACTCCAGCAAGCAGAAGTGTTACAGCAATAGAGTTTCAGTTTATATTGAAAACCCGAAAAACAAATATCTTACATTTACTTTTCGATCCCTTTTTTTTACGTTTGTAGTACGATGCGTTGGTTTTTTTTAATATTTAAATTCAGATTGCCATGATAATTTCATCCGTACAGTCCGTTTATGATAAGTAACACAAATTTACTTAAAAAGAATGGTATACATAATATACAAACTACTTAAAAAGTACCAACATAAAAAACACAATGACAAAAACACACAATTGTATAACATATATGATTACACACAACACAGAAACTTCACGTTTACTTTTATTTTTGTTAGGATCTGAGTTTCTTATGATTGTGTTTGTTTGTCATAATTGAACAAATGAATGAAAGTAAAATGAGATTAAATGCAGCGGAAGTGGAATCAAACTTTGTAAACACAATCTAAGGGAAAATAGTTTTCGTAAACACATGTTTCTCATTAAAAACCATGTTTGGGGGGTTTTGATCAGGGTTTTATAAAGGGAAAAAGAGAATGCTGACGTGGCAGCGATTACAAAAGTCCACGTACCAACCCCTGGTGAAGTGATGAGTAATGGAAGACAGTTGTTTTATGAAACCATTGATGAAGCAAGATCAGTGGTTGCAAACGGTTATACTGGAAATAGTGGGTGATTCTAAGCTATCAGTGGATAGCCATCAGTGGGTTAAAACACTGATTTTGAACAACAGTGATTACCAAGGAAATGAGAGAAGAAGGGTTGACTTTCAGCACTGGACAGTATTAATAGAACAGATGTTTGACCAAAAACAGTGATGTCTGATGGTGAATGATGATGAATCAATGAGATATTGAATCTTTGATGATATATTTCAGCTACTTGTCTATCAGTTGGACTTTACAGCAACAGCAGCAGCATCATAATATTCTTCAATCAGTGGTTAGGAAAACATTTGCTGCATGTGTACGGTCAAAACACTAAGCTTATTGCCTAGGAATTGATATCCCCCTGATGTAAGCTTTTCACACTCTTGGTGTCTGTACTTGTTTGTGTATGATAAATCTTGACAACCATGCTCCTAGCATATGCTATGTTCTTTGAGTGTGGCACAAGTTTTTCAAACTTGTTGTCACTGAACTGCAGAAGCCCCTCTTACAAGACATCTACCCAACTTTCTGTCTTTTTAGTACCCCAAGGTGCATGACTTGTTGATGAGATGGTAGAAAGCCAGCAAGAAGGCAAATGTTTCAGGATTGACCTTTTGAAAGAATCCTTTTTCATTGAAGTTGTCAAGTGTTTGGTGAAATGAATGACTTGTAAAGGATTGATTTTTTAAAAGGTGAAGCTGCACATGTAATATATGATACACACACATACACAAAAATAATGACATAAAAACACAATGACAAAAACACAGTTGTATAACATATTTGTACACAAGCAACACACGTTTGGTTTTTTTTTTATAAATTATGAAACAATTTAGAAGTTAGTAAACTTAGATAAACCTGGATCTGGGTACACTAAACGGTTAATGGCAGGAACGGTTACATAATGTAGAAACTGCTTGGGGAAACGATGCGAATAACTGAAGAGACACACGTTTACACACAGTTATTACTACACACACAAACCCATTCAGTTAACACGGGAAACTTAAACTGATACACGCTTTATTACGCATGAATCAACGAAAAATATTAATAACCTTTGAAATTATAACATAATAATCCAATCGCTTTTTTTTTGTTTTTTTGAACGGAATAATCCAATCAATTTACCGCCTATTCAATTCCCTACCCCTGACCACCTATAAAATAAACTAACCCATAACACATCACCTTTCTTCTAACACTAACTCGAAACATCTCTACGTTCAACACAACTACAATCATGCCTAGATCACACTACCATTTCGGAGACACAACAGAGACCAAGAAAATTATAACCACTGCACACTTTGTAGAGGATCAAAAGGATTCAGAAATCTTACGAACACTATAGAGAATGCATAACACCGCCACTGGAGATGTAGAGAGAAACAAAACTGACATGAACTACAACGTTCTGCAGTATACTTCGAATGGGCTACAGAACGAAGATCAAATAAAGATTATACAATATCTGGATAAACAGTTACAGATAAAGAAAAACATAGCAGTTTCGTTAGAAGAACTCAAGGATACCTTGTCGGAGTACATGAAGACGAAGAACGAAAGGGTTACTATAATGAATAACTATTAGAAACGTTTCATGATTACTTTTTTTTTTTTTGATCGCTCATGTATTTGACATTCTACAAGGGTAACCTATCTACTTAATGTAATAAACTTATTTAAATATTGACACTGTCTTATAACAAATTTACCTAATGACTCTATTTTACCATTTTACCAAAAATTTTATTTGTTTTGCTTAGAATTTAGATGTATTACATAAAGTAACATATTACAAAACACATGATCAAGTAACATATAGAAGTATGTATACTAACTGATTGGCAAGTATTAACACAGCTATAGTTAATAAACGTTTATTTTCTTACATAACTTGTGTTAGATTGCTCTACAATATTTAGGTTGATTATTTTACGTGTAGAATATCAATAAATATTAGACAGTAGATACAACGTATTTGTTAATTTACAAATGCCTGTTGAGATTACAAAAGAATTGAATTTAACGTATACCATTGTGGTATTGCCATTGTGTTAATAATAACAATGTGGTTTTGGGAAACATTACCATAAATACTGCATTTTTGTTATATATTATATTTGTTAAATATTAATCTAATGTAAATTTCTCTATTACAAAAGTAATTAACTATTATCTACACACGAATTGACATCTATGAACATTAATAACAGCATAATACAAATAATAGTCACACAAAATACACCAGTCAAAAGCTTTAAAAGTAAATACAAAAAAAAAACAAAGAAAACAAAAGATTTCGCAATCCGCAATCCACAAAAACGGCATTACAAGGTATAAGCATAAAGTTAACAAATTACTTGAACACACAAACATACTAACTGCATTAAAATAAAAAAAACATAAGCATAAACCGTTTATGGAATGTGAACAGACAACGACGGAAATGAACTACTTCTTAACGCGTTTCACCTTCTCCGAATTATTCCTAAGTCTTTTCTTGTAGTTCCCTCCAATTTGTTTAACAACCATACAACCACCAACCGTTGAATTAGATATATTGTTAACAGCATCTTGCACTCCTATATGACTTTTGTTAGAATCA
>JARYGA010050218.1:0-36520 GCA_030545235.1 Helianthus tuberosus | reverse complement strand
AGGGACACAGGGTCACCCTACCCTTGCCCAACAAACATATCAAAATTACGTAGTCAGATGTGGCCTTCTAAAGTCTCCACCATCTCGGCTTATCATAGATGTCCATACCCAAACGCAATCAGCATAATTCAGAAATCAGTTGTACTGGTGACTGAGGTGGAGGGGGAAAGAAAGGTAAACTGTTAACATGCGTGAAATCCTCCTCGAGTTTGTATATACATCGAAGCAATTAGCTGATTTGCCGCTTGGCAGTAAAGAAACGAGCATCAAATCCTGGGAAAAGTGTAATAGTAGCAGGGGAGAGTGCCAAAAGAATCTTTGATAGATGTGGAGGACCAAAGTATATTAGTAGCAGACAGGGCGAAGGACGTGGTGTCTTACATAAAATTTTCAGACAATATGCTGTCTTGTGATGTAGACACTTAAGTCATGTTTTCGATTATATAGTGTTTTGCATTTGAAGTTGCCAATCGTGGCGTCAGCTCCAACTCCAACATTCTGCGATTCATATCCTCAAACTGTAGTTGATGTTACAGGAGCAACTCATCTCATGTATGGCCTCCATAATGTGAGGGATGGTAAGGGTCTAAAATTAGCGTAGTGTATTAAAGGAACCATCAAATCGGCTCGACCAGCGATGTAGAGGTGAAAGTAGTAAATGGTGCGGCCTGTAAGGCCGTAGAAAATGTTGTTGTAGCAAAAGGATCGTTACGCGGGTACTGACCTGGAGTACCTTTCCGGGGTGCAGGTATGTCTTGAAAGAAAGCGATAGGCACGTTGGCGCAATGGACGTCGGTCTTCATAGAGGAAAGGAGCAACATCAGCGGTTATGGGTGCAAAAACAAACGTCTCAACTGATAGGAAGATCTTTAGGTGCAGGTACTGGGTCAAGTATAAGAGATGCATTGTTTGGTAAGTCAAAAGAAACAGAGTCATGATCAAGTAAAGGTGCAGGTTCGGCCGGTACAACACCAAGCGGACCCAAAAGGTGCAGAAGCTAGCTCAGGAGCAGGCTCTGAGTCGCATAACGGTGTGGTGCCTTGAGCAGGTGATAGTGCGGCAGTCATGTCATTGTTGTCTGCGTCAGTAGTAGAAAGCTGTAATCCGGCTGTCTGTAAGGCTGCAGATGTCACAGACTCAAAGGAGCCTGGAATTGAGTGTATACTAGAATCAGAAGATAGCTTGTTAACAGGGGTCTCAAATAAGTGAGATTAGTAATAACGTTCTCGTCTAACTTTCCATCATTATGGGCGTTATCGGAAGGACCATCAATATCGCGTCAATATCGTTACCAATTGTTCGTCGAGTAATCAACCTTCGGAAGGAATGTCCACAAGAGGCGCATTGTCGAGGATCGGAGTCATGGTGTGCTCATCATCGGGATGTCCAGTGACGAAGGGGTCCTGGACTGAAATAAGAGTGACAGAAGGATTCTTGTCAGAGAAACCACTCGCAAAGGTAAAGTATCACCAAAATCTGGTAGCGCGGACTGTTGGAAGTCGTCCTCGTCCTTGGTCAGCATGTCAGGGTCACTCTCCGTGTCTGACGTAAGCATCTCCGGCGCAGGTACAGTCTCATCATCGGTGGCGGTGGCCGTAGGGTTATCAGTGTCTGATAACTCGCTTTCTAAATAGAGTGACATGTGTGTCGGTACATAATAGTCATAGCATGTATATCCATAGTAAGCACTAACCATTAGTGTGTGCGAATTATTCACCACATGTGCACGTATATCAATAATCAGTAATTAAGTGTGTAAGTAGTAACAGTGTAAGCATGTAATCATCCTAGTCTTCCCCAGACTACCCTCCTGGTCTCTAAGACCAACTCTCTGGTCGCTATGACCAATTTCCCAGCCTCTAAGACTAAATCCCTGGTCTCGAAGACCATCCTCCCAGTCTCTAAGACTAAATCCCTGGTCTCGAAGACCATCCTCCCAGTCTCTAAGACTGATCCTCCCTCAGCTTCTAAGGCTGATCCTCCCTCAGTCTCTAAGACTGATCCTCCCTCAGCATCTAAGGCTGATCCTCCCTCAGTCTCTAAGACTGATCCTCCCTCAGCATCTAAGGCTGATCCTCCCTCAGTCTCTAGGACTGATCCTCCCTCAGCACCTAAGGCTGATCCTCCCTCAGTCTCTAAGACTGATCCTCCCTCAGTCTCTAAGACTGAAATATAATCATAAATTTGGAAAGGTGTATTTGTGCCCTTTTTGTTTGTAAAAATGTTTGTTCCCTGGATCTGGACGTTTTGTGTATGCAATGAAAACATGTTGTGAAAACATTTTCGTGAGAGCCCTAATGATCGTAGTCTAGACTCAAAAAGAATCCTAGTTCGCTACGACCGAAGCTCTGATACCAAGCTGTCACACCCTGACTTTTGTGGAAGCGTGATTATTGGTGTGACTTCTTAATACCATTGCATACGATCATAACAACACTATATGATAAAATCAGTAGATGTACATCCATTAATTTGAGTTTAAAAGTAGTACAACATAATTTTCTGAAATGTCAATACCAAATTCATGTTACAAACCATAACATATTTTAAGGAGTTCAAAAAGACTCAACAAAAGATTTTAAAAACAAACCCGAGTTTAGGACCACGTATCTCGTCCAGGATTAAGATACGTCTACTAAGCCCTAATGACTTGGATGACATCTTTATTCACAACGCAGCTTAAAAACTCCAACGCCCGCCAGATCCATTTACTAATTCCCTGAAATACATGTAGTTTGAAAAATCAACATAAAGTTGAGCGAGTTCATGTGTAAGTGAGTATGTATAAACCTTTGAAAAGGTTGTAAGTATGTAAGTAAGTCCCTGGTATGTAGCAATTAAGGAAAAAGAGATCACCATTGGGTTGCAAAGCTAACGATATGTGTGAAGTGATGCAGGAAGACTCAAACCTAGCGGATTTGTGCTTTGGGCACTTAGTCACCACCTGGTCCACTCAGCGGGCGCAGGAGTGGGGCTCGCTACACCCAAATAGATCTATCACTAATGTCCCTCGGTTCTACCATGAGGATTAATGGCCTTACTTACACGCCTACCCACTCACATGATCTAAGTAGTAAACCCTCCTTAAGCTAACCATACCATGTATAAAGTCTGTAATAATTGTAACATGTATTCCACCCCCGAAGTATAAAAACTGAAAAACAGTTAAGAGAAAAGGGGGACATGAACTCACAGTAGTGCGTCTTCGTACTCGTAACCCAAATCTCCGCGACAAACACGACTACCTACAATGGTCTAATGTTTATTAGACGAACGGGTCGTGCCTTGACTTAGTGTGTATGTTTTTGAGTTACGATTCTGGTATTATTCCAAGTTATGATAATGGTATTTAGTTTTGGAATAATTGTTCATGCAGTGTTTCTGTATTAATACTTCACAAGCACTTTAACTTCGTATTTCCTTCCCAAGGGTGGGGGTATCTTATTCATGCATTTTCGTATTTGTATTTGTATATCTTGCCAAGTAATGGCGTCGTATTTCAGTGTATTGTTCCAATTAGATATATGTTACTATATTCCCAGTATATATTTCCAAAACCATATATTTCAAGTCTCACTTAAATATATACAAATAAACCTTATTTTGTTTAATCATGTATTGTTCCAGAAAATATATATTTTTCTCAAAAATCATATATCTTCTAAATGTACTAGGAAAATATATTTTTATCTCCCACTTGGAAGAATATATTCAACTCATTTGTCCAAAAATAAACGTATTTCCAAAATATATGTATTTTTCCCAAAAATAATATATTTTTATTTCTACAGTTTCCAAAATAAAATTTTACCAAAATGTACGTATGGGAGTGTTTTCCGAAAATACGTAAGTTACGTTTTAAAGTTCGCGTTGTTATAACAATACCGGCGTAACTTAAATATTTATTTGTGATAGCGTTGGTATTATTTTGGAAGTCGTATTTTCATGATATTTCAAGTAATATTATTTTTACCCTAAAATAATATATCTCTGGTTCACAAAATGATCACATAATCACAAAAGCGTCTTGTTATAAAATATATATTCTAAATATATATTTAACAAGTTTTATTTACGAAAACCCATCTCCGAATACTTGGTAATTTTGTAATAAAAATCATGGCGAAGTTTATTTGAAAACCAAGTCAAAAACATATTTATGATCAAAAACATTTCTAAGCGTTATATTTCTAGAAAAATTTCGCCAGAGTTTCCTCTGTGACTGGAGGTGGCCACGCTTTCAAGCGTATCATTTTCTTTTCAAAATTCAATCAAGCAATTTAACTATCATCAACATACAATATTTAAACATCAATCTTGACAAAACAAGCCTAAATCACAAACTCATGAACTTGAAAGTTATGTAAAAATACGTAGTAAGTTGCTAGCGTATTTAGTAGGTTTTGTTATCTTTTAAAAAAAAACATGTTTAGTTTCTTAAAAACTTTTATTTTTAAAGAACTTGAAGTTTAACAACTTCTTGTCATAATTTACAAAAATATTTCTTTATGAAATTTCATTGTTACACAAGTGTTTACACACTAGTTTAGTTACTAAAATGCTTTTAGTTTATGTAAGATCCGGGTTTTTAACAAGACTTGCATCTTTCACTTGGTTCTTCCGAAAAACCACTTGTAGATCTTTAGATCTACTAGTTTAGAACCTTATTTTACAAGAAAAATTACATTTACTCAAATTCATGTTTCATGAGTGGAAGGGTTCATCATCTTTTATAATTTTAACATTAACATACTACTAGTTCATGTTCTCGAACATGATCTAGTAAGGTTAGATGATGATCCATACCACTTTTAACAACAAACAACATGAAATAATCACAACTAAACAAGATCTACAAGATTTACACAACTAGCTTGTCACACCCCCAAAATCCACACGCGGAGTATCACCGCTTGGAGGCGTGACTGACCAGGATCAAGCCACCAATCATATTGAACAAGCATGTAAGTAAACATAATTCAACAAACCAATATGAAAGGTGTTCAAAAACCAAAGCATAGTTAAGTGTTTAGCGGAAGCATAAATTGTAAAACCCATAGCAAGTATAAAAATGTGAAATAAAGTAATGTTTAAAGCATGGCACACATTGCCATGTCCCACAACGACCGTTCCTCCCTGTGCAAGCTCCATGGGTACCTAATGACCTGCAAGGCATGTAGCAACGAATCAACAACAAAGTTGAGCGAGTTCACAGTTGGTTGTTTGGTTATAGTATTCATTTCGTAAACCGTAAGTTCGTTTTGTAAACCATGTATCGTATTTATCCTTATCGCGGCCGATCCAGGCTTGTGCGATGATTAGTGGGGGCTTCCCATGTGTTACTAGACCACGCGTATCGACTGCTACGAAAATATAAGAGGTGCCCTAAGTCAATGTCTATCAGCATTGACCCTTTGCCCATAGTCCATTAGTATACGCCCGTCCGACTGGCACGGTGTGAGGTTTGTTAAACCTAATAGCGCTATTAACTAATGACCCGCTCGCCCTAGGCCTCGGCGATTAAGTCGATAATTGAGGGACTTCCTTTGATAGAGGTGATGGTCTTAAGATCGTGTACGTAGGCTTTACGTACGTGTCCTTCAATCCGAGGACAGTAGTAAGTATAACTGTACGTAGGTTTTACGTACGTGCCCTTCAACCGAGGACAGTAATAAGTAGTTTAATAGTAATGGTTGTACGAGTAGTTATCCAATCCCATTCCCAACCCCTGGGAATCCCATGCCTTGGCTAGTGTGAACTCACCTTGGTTTGCTCGGTATGCTAAGTATGCTCACAGTTAATCAATCACGTCCTAAAGTACGCACGTATACATAATCAGTTTGCATTCACGAAGTTGGCACGTAAGCATAATCATAGTAGACGGCACATCAAACAATCACCAAGTAACACATTGCATGTATCCATGATCGTACAAGTCATGCGTATCATTTAACGGTAGTTACTCTAACTCAGTTAACTTTAACAGAATTAAACTAAGTTACAGTGCAAGTTACCCAATCGACGAAACACCCCTGTTTCGTCGTTACACCCTTCGACGAAACACTATTTGTTTCGTCGTGACATCCCTCGGCGAAACACATACTGTTTCGTCATGATCCCTTCGGCGAAACACATACTGTTTCGTCATGATCCCTTCGGCGAAACACATACTGTTTCGTCATGATCCCTTCGGCGAAACACATCCTCCTGTTTCGCCGTGAATTCTGTTTCGTGAACAAATCAGTTACGTCATGAATCAGTTACGTCGTTTAATCAATTACCCAGAAACCCTAATCCGCCGATTAACAGTATACAGAATCATACAATCATACCGTGATTATCAACACCATTTAACATATTATCATAATAGAATCGTACGGTATTCCTCAAATCAGTAAATGTGGTTCCAATACTTAACATCCGATCGACAAAAACATCGAGCCCATTCACATACAATCACGGTATCAGATTCAATAATATCAGTAAATCTATTTCATCGATCAACATCCTATTCTATACCAAACGATTTAACAAGCAATCATACTAGTCATGCATTCACAGATCATCATAACATTCATCAATAATTCATAAACAAATAAGCACTAGCAATGACTAACCGGAAACTAAGCGATTAATACGAATGGAATGGGTGAACTCTCGGGTAGCGAGGGGCTGCCGTCGATGTACAGGAGAGCTCTAGGGTTTTGATTTTCTAAAGTGTGGCGAATAGAACAGTGGGACTCAATAAAAACATATGCGTAACGTACTGGGCCCTTAATGGGCTTCGGCGAATCATGGGCCGGCGAAACCCCTTGTTTCGTCGAGTCGTAGATGGCGAAACAGATCCTGTTTCGTCGTGATTCTTTATGGCGAAACACACTTGTGTTTCGTTGGGTTGTTCAAGTCTTAAACAGTTTACAAGTTCACAAACCAAAACACTTTATATAAAACACATAGCATATCAAATAATCATCTCGAATTGTAATCCATTGTACAGTTACAAGGTAATTAAGCAAACAACTAAACAGTCAACGCGCAATAAATGCGAAAGTGGAATGTCGGAAACTCGAGTTGTCACAAAGCTTTTCTTTATCCAACTTGTTCATCTTCTTTTCAAGACTTTATGTTATGTTCTTGTGTGTTTTTGATTTTTAACCATTATATCTACTATTAACCACTTTAAAAAAGATCAAGATGATGTTTAGAGGCACTTACTACTAGCTCGAGGCTAGGGAAGAAACAAGACGTAAACGAGGTGGATAAAAGAAATCTCGAGAGGTTCTTGAGTTTCCGAGAGCACCGAGCCTTCTTGTATGATCCCTTGCACCTTTGAGTATGTAAGAAATGGTTGTATGGAGGTTGGATGGTGGCGAGATGGTGGTTGGAGGTTGTGGCCGTGAGTGGTTATGGAGGGAGAGAAAGTTGTTGTTTGTTGAAGTGTTGTGATGAAAGAGATTGGTTACCCACAAGTTAATTTATAAACCATGTTTCTCTAATACCCATCATATAATATGTCTATTAGATATCCAACATTTGGATTAAAATAACCAAAAGAATGTGGGGGGTGTCCCCACATCATGAAACCGCCAACAAGGGGGGGGGGGTATGGGTTGGGGTGTGACGATCTAGTTACAAGACTTGGTTAAGATTTAAGCATTTAGTTAGTGTATAATATGTGTGTTATAATATAACGGGTGTTAGGGTGTTCGGGGACCCTAACTAGCTCAGAAAAGTATAAACAATGTATTTGGCAATATTTTTAGGTTTCGGGTAAAGTCCGGTTGTTCGGTTGGATGTTGATCCGTTAAAGTGTTAAGTAAGCATTTAAAGTGTCTTTTATTATGTTTTTAGTGACACATTAAATTACCAACACTTTGGAAAGTGTCTAGGACTATTTTGACAAGTTTTTTTACACTTTACTAGCTTTGTTAAAAGCTGAATTTTGGTGTTTTAGTGCAGAATTCTGCACTTTAAGTAGGTTTTAGGCACTTCCGGGCACTATAACTATCACCTAGTGACGCAGTTGAATGATCCTCACCTCCCTACACTCCCTACCAGTGTAGTAATCTACTCCCGGCTCATACTGGCCTCAGAACACTGTCTGTTTTGGTGCTGGTAATGTCAGCATGTTTTCTGGGTTATCCGTTTAGTGTGCTAACTGTGCTTTTGTGCATCAAGGTTGTCACTAATGTTTGTGTGTAAATAATAGAGTGACAGTATAAAAGGTGATGCATGAGTATGTATGTATCAGAAATCCAGAAGCAGTTTAACCACAATTGTAATTAAGCACAGTAATTAAGCACTAATTAAGTATAAATTAATTGTACGGATACCTGAAATTTTTAGGGTTGTCACACCAATCATCATTTTAGCAACTATCATCATTATCAATTCCCAATCATCCTTGATCAGATCAAACCTTTGCTAATATTACAATGCACACAAATACTCTAAAATTACTTGTCACCAAATTAACATCATCCTTAAACATGGAATAATCATTCATCATCCTAATGATTGCATATTCGCAATCTCATCTTTATATCATAATTAATCACTAAACAATCCTTGTTCATCCACCCCCAACCCCATCGTGTCTAATATCAATCATACTACAACCCTAATCATAATCGGCTTTATATGAACCCATATTACTAAACATGCAAGCACAAAACCAAGATTGGCAAGAAATATAAATCGATTAAGGGATGATTCATACTAACCGAGAGATGATTTGCTGTTAGATACGAAGGACAACTTCAAGAGGATGAGGCTTCGAACACACCGGCTGCCGTCGAATGGAGAGGGGATAGAGTTCTAGGGTTCTGTATTATGTTTGTGTTTTATGATTAAGAAAACTACACACCCCATATGTGTATGCGTATAAGGAGTAACTCGGGCCTAGCCTTTGGGCCTCGTTTGAGTCGTGCATTGTTATGAGAGGCTTTGGGCCGAGCCCAAAGAACCAGGGAATAAAGGGGCGTGCGAGGGTGGATAGATGTGCGACCCGGGGTGTTTATGCGATCCACTTGACGTAACACATATAAGCTTAAACATTCAACGTTTTATTTACAGCTCACCCAATTAACTCCTAACCATTCAAGTAAAACATAACAATATTCAAGGTACAGTAGCTTAATGAAATTTACGAGTTGTCACAGAGTTGGTTTTCAAATCAATTGATCTTGAAAATTTACAAAGTTTTTGCAAATCAAATCCATAGAGATGGATTAGTCGGATAACATAACGGATCTACAAACAAATGACCCAAGTTGGTTATGGACAAATTCATCATATGGACACGTATTATGAAACACTTCGTTGTTAATTTTTTTAATGGTGGGATTGTTTTTTTATGTGCTTTATACATGTTAAATAATCCTTATATAGCGCGTCTTTTACCATGAATTCGTTAATATTAGGTCTTATCCGTGTCATAAGGGAATTTGCAGGCATTCTGAATCAATAGGATCCTTTGAGGTATTCAACACAGGTGAAACAAAAATCACTAGAGCCTTGAATCATTGGAAATTCACTAGGTCTGTCCAAGTGAGGATGCACCTCCTACCAACAAATGGCCAAACAGAAAGATTACAACTCTACCCCTCATCAGTACAAACCAAGGAGGTCTGATCAAAGTGTTGAAATAAAAGCATTGATAAAGAACCAAAAAGAACCGATGAGCATGGTACAAAATTTATCAATGAGTCAAAACAATGGTCAAAGTGATTGTTCAAGTCTAGATGGATGCAGGCCTGCAAGTTCACAAGCCTGGGTTCCAAAGCAATATCACTGAAAAGATATACATATATATATATATATACATATGTAATTTTTCAATAATTTCTTTATTAAAATTAATGTTTATGACATTTGTTGGTCCTTACAAATATGAAAAAATAAAAAAAAAACTGGAAACTGCTACTCTTTTTGACAATTAACTCACACCTGTTGGATTAGCTGTTCGCTAAAATCCAACAGTTTCCTATAACCATTACATAAACCCTATAAGGATTCCTTCCAGAAGTTTGGGGTTCTTTCACACTCTTCAACATTATCATGTGATCAGTTGTAAACCCTAACTTTCAATTTCACTCATTGATCTTTTATTCTTCAATGATACTGATCATAACAGACCTTGCTTTCCAACCCACTCACAACCTTCTTCCTTATCTTACAAAGGAGAAGGATCCATAATATCATTGACCTCATTGAAAAGTCTCCATTCTATCATGCATTCATAGTTAACTGATGTGTCTGAAAGACTACATGTTATTATAGTGTTAAAACCCGCATTTTGATAGTTGTTTGTTGTAATCATTGCTTGGAATGGATTAAATGTTTGTTTCTGGTGTTTTACAAGTTCCTGAGTGAAATGGAGGATTTCCGAGCCAAAATTAGAGATTACTGAAGTTACGGAGTCGTCTATCTGATAAATGAAGAAGGAGAAACATTTAAAGTCAATGGGCATATGTTAAAGCGCTCTATTAAAGCCCTATTAAACGAGGATGAGAAGTTTGAGCTCCTTCCTATACTCGACGATTGAAATCGCAGGTTTACGTTAAGCTAAAGACGCGTAAACTTAGTGCTTCTGGGAGGCAACCCGAAGGTTTGACAATCATTGCACTCTAAGAATTCGTAATCTGGTCATCACATCTGAAGGCCTACTTTATTTCCGGGCTTACGACCCATAAGAAATCCCTTACAGATCCTAACTTGGGAAATTGATCCCGCTTCGAAAACTGAGTCAGATTATGGCACGTGTGCTAACCTTAGTTCACAGCCTGTAAGTCATGAAACTGCCTCATTCATACTGTAGTTTATATATTGAAAGTTTGAAACCCTAATTCTATCATTCTACACACTTGTATTCGAGTGTTCAGACATTCACAAAAGATGGTGAGTATTGAAGACTTGAAGGTATACTTTATCTTCTATTCGAGCTTTATTATCTTCTTTTTATCAATTGTGATCTGTAGATTTTCAATAAAAAAAGTTTTACTTCGTAACAACATTGTTTTAGCAGAAACTGAAAGCCCTAAATCGTTATATCTAAAACTGAGCATATACGGTCCATGACGTTGTTCTGGTTTACAACTCGTAAACCAGTCAGTTGATTGGTAGTTGACGTATTTTCTTCAAGAAGTAGTTTAACATGGAAATTGACTATTGCATATGAACCGTAAACCCTAGTCTGGTTTAAGGCCCATAAGCAGTTTTTTATCAGAATATTCTGTTTTGTTTCTTGGTTATAGTAGAAAGCTCAGGAACTCTATGAGGTGCCACATAAACATGGTAGGAGAAGGCCTAGGAAGAACCTTGATGAACCGTACCCTCCTAATCCTAAAGTGCAAGTGTATGGTGATGACCTAATCCACATGAGAAATGAACTCAAAAATATGCAAAGATAACTTGGTGATTATCACATGCATGTGATAAGGAGGATAATAGATCTTGAGAGACGTCTTAAGTGTGACACCTGTGCCTCCACGACCATCAAACAAGTACCAAATCAATGAAATATTGTATTTCATACTTGGGATTTGTATAAATATGTGTATCAATTGCACATATCAATTCTCGTTTGATTTCGAGCTCTAAATCGCTTTCTAGGAAGTTATACGTGAACGGATGCGTAAACGTAATCAGTTTCACGCAACAAACACTCCAGAACAGTGACATGGGCTTAACATACCTTAAATAACCTTTACATAACTTAGAAATAAGTTTTAGAGGGTTTGGTGTGTCGAAATCAAGTTTATTCGCTTAGAGGGACTAATTTCGACAAACTGCGAAAGTATGCCGATTCGTACTGTAACGAACAATCTGGAACAAGATCATGAGTTAAACACACCCTAAATATCCTTTACATAGCTTAGAAATACGCTTTGAGGGGTTCAGTGTGCTAAAATAAACTTTTAGATCATTCAGGGACTAAAAGCGTCAAAAAGTGCATAAGTTTGCATTTTCGCGCATATCTTTCGTTCTGAATACATCCGGACATCCAAAAATTTATGTAATCATTAAAATATTTTATTTTAGTGATTGGCATGTTAAAATCCCATTGTTGCGTAATTTGGATCGTTTTTCGCGTCCGTTCGAGTTTCGTCGTAATTAACCGAACAACGCAATCGTACGGCCAAACGAACCGACATCCGAGATATTTTGAGCATGTTTCATGTTCCCTATACTTTAACTTCATTATAGAGCCTTGAAATGAGGTTAACGGGGCTTAAACGTGTCAAAAATGCATCAAAAAACCAACTTTTACACCTGCAGGGACTAAACTTGACATTTCTGTCAAAGTTGGCTTAGGAGTGGGGCGTATGACTTGGCTTAAGTCTACGTGGCCTGCGTAAACTCCCCGGATCAGCAAAACAAGCTGATTTCAATCTGCAACTAGGTTTTTGGGTTTGCACATGGTTTTTAAACAATCTATGGGCTATTTTGGGGCACCCTTGATTTTCTAAAACCATGGGCACACATGTAAGGCCAAGATTGAAGCTCGGTTTTCGATGAATGATCTTAACGGTTACCCAAAATCTATAAATACCCCAAGTTTTTCATTTGCAAATCACCTTGATCTGATCAAATTCTCTAAGTTGGAGTTTATACACTTCATACCTGAGAATTTTAAGATCAAATCTTCATCGCTTGGACCTCTTGTAAGCTTCTTTCGTTCTTTTATGCTTTTTTAAGCGTAAAAGTCAAACAGTGTTTGACTTTCTGCTTTGACAAGTCAATGGTCAACACAAAGTTCGTTTGAACTTCGCAACGTGAGCGTAATCACGATGGTCATAGTCCTTTGTGACTATACCTACTGATTACCACGTTATTTAGGCGTAGTGACGAGTCGTAGTTTCGGTCAAAATGCGTATTCTTGCGTATTTTGCAACCAAACTATTTTTAGGTATCAAGACCATTTGTTTTGATATCAAACTTGTTTTCTAACTTCGTTAAACATGTTTTAACATGTTTAACTCGTCACTTTAGTTTTAGTGCTTATATAGGGTCGTAAGATAAGCGGTCTAAACAACCGCTTAGACTTTCGAACCCGACCCGTTTGGTCAATCATTAGGATCCGACCAAACATGTATTGTGACCATAGTTATATAGGGAATAACCTTCCGAGGTTATACCTTATGGTCACTTCGTTTAAGTAGTTATATGATAGGTAATTTATATGCCTTCGGAAAATGACCAAAATGCCCTTTTTACGCATAAATTCATTTTTAGCATATGTAACCTAAATTTTTACATCTAAACTGATTAGGAAACATTATTAGACATGTTAAGGCATATAATACTTGTCATAGGGCTAGTTAGGCGGTCCGAACGCGCTTTACGCGAACGTTAAAGTAGCATAAGCTACCTAAATGGGTCGTAATGGGTCGTAAGCACTTAGGATAGGCTTCGATTTAGAATGTAGGCTTTGTTAAACCGTATTAGATGAGTTCCTATACTCATTTGGTTTAAGAAACCTCATTCTATCCGATCTTCCGATTTAGGTCCGTTTATTAACGTAGTTACCTATATTAGGTGTCGTTTGATTCCGTGATCCCTTTAGCTTTGCTTGGTTGTTATTCAAGACTTCTAAGCACCCTCAAGTGAGTACATAGACCCCTCTTTTACTGTTTTTCAAACATTTTGGGGGGTGAAACACATGTGCCTACTTGTTACTTTCGTGCTTTCCATGTTTTTATATCATACTTGCTATGTTCATTAATACACGTATAGTACATGATTTCATTATGTTTTTGCTATGTATGTCCATTTAGTGCATACTTAGTACATTGTTTTACATTACATTTTATGCTATGTATGTCCATTTAGTGCATACTTAGTACATTGTTTACATTACATTTCATGCTATGTATGTTCATTTGTTGCATACTTAGTACATTTATTTTACATCACATGCTATGTATGTCCATTTGTTGCATACTTAGTACATTTGTTTTACATCACATGCTATGTATGTCCATTTGTTGCATACTTAGTACATTTGTTTTACATCACATGCTTACATTTTGGTATGATATTTGGTTTGTTTAAATGGGACAAAAATACATTCATTAACACTAATCACGCTGTTCGTTAGTAGGTAGTGGTACCATAGGAATTGACAACTCCCGTTCCTGAAATCCTAGGTTTGTTTGGATGGAAGGAATGACCGAATTCGATACACATAATTCAGATAAACCTTTAATTTGTTTAAGGGTTTGTCGCCACAGTCTCAAGGCTTGAATGTATGCATTAAAACAATGCCGCATAGATGTTTGTATCAGTAAAGCATGCATGGATTTTACAAAACATATCTTTTGATTTATTTCAATACCTTGTTTTGTGCATTTTACATATGGTTTAAGTAGTCACTTTTTACTTGTCGTACATGACATTTGTTTACACATTACATGATTTACATTTGACAATAGACGTGGTTTTTTAACAAGACATTTCTGGTGGTTTGTTTTGGTAAGTGATTTAAGTAACGAGGCGTGTGTAATATGATAAAAGCATGGTGGATACGCCGCTGATACTTCCTATATATAAGTGCTTTTATGGTATTACATATCGTAGCGTTATTTAAACCATTTCAAGTTAGATATAATACATTTTACATCATATCTTCATGAAACATTGTTTTACAAACAACATATTTTATACAAACTCATTTTACTTGGTCATTTATTTATCTGTGCATCTTTCTTTTATATCATCTGATTTCTTATCACTATTTGTATGATTTATAAAAAAAAAACATTTTACAAGGTTCATGACTAACTTTTGTTAAACATTTTCTTTAAACTTACAAGTCATGAATCCTATTTTCAATAAAACCTATGTATCTCACAGGCATTTTTATGCTGACGTACCTATTTTCACATGTGTTTTCAGGAGATGATGCAGAGGATTGATCAAGATACACTTAGGCGGACTTCGGCCTTAGTGACATTAAAAGATGCAAGACTAGTTAATTATGCTATGTTTCTTTGCGTTTAAGACATTGTAACTTCTTTTAATCAATAAAACAAAACTTAAATTTTCCATGTGTTATGAAACAATGATTCTGTTACAACACTCCCCGATGTTTCCACCACGATTTGTTGTTTTACGTGGTCGGGGTGTGATAGAAAAGTTGGTATCAGAGCTCTTGGTTATAGGGAATTAGGTTATTAGTAATGCTTTGACCTAGTCTATAACCTTCCTTGGACCCTAACACAAGATCCTTGTGTTTAGATCTTAAAACAATACCGTCACTTATCCTTAGGTGACAACCACAACCAGAACACAAATTCCAAATCCATTTTGAAAACCAATCATCTGTTCTAGGATGATTTATTATAACGTTTTTGAACCTTCAAAGTTTTCAAAATATCATCAAAGTTGGGTCTTATAATGTGAACACGTGCAATCTGGATGGGTGGATGCCTGTACTCTGAGTTTTCTGTCTAAGGCTAGAGTGTTCGTACAAATCCACATAATCGGACCAGTCACTCTTACCTGGGAACTCTTGGGGTGAGTGTCCACTTATAGGCTAAAGCATGTCTTCGCGGTACATTAATATGACCCGATTACTTTGATTAGTCACCGTCTCATTTGTTTGCCCTAGGTAACAAACAAATGATCGCAATTTTTTATCATTCTGTTTTGATTATCTGATAACATTTCACTTGTTTCTTCCTATGCCTTTCATTTCTTCTAGAATGTCTCTTCATCGCAACGACGCTCAGATATCCGAGCAGACTACCAAATTTGCCCAGTGAATAGGCGAAGTAGTCCTAAAGACTGTTGGATTAGCTGCTGGCATGGCTCGTCTCACGGATGAAGCTACTCAAGAGACACCGAAGGAAACAGAAGCCAAGCCTTCACCAAAACCGAAGAAACGTAAAGCTTCAAAGAATCCAGCAGCGGTTGCACCAAAACAGGCAGTACCTAGCAAGGTGGCAGCACCACCGGCCAAGAAGCTGTACAAGGGAACTGCTCCATGGTGTAAGCGATGCAACCGTCATCATCCGAATCACATACCCTGTTTCAAATGTACCTACTGTGGACGATGGGGACATTTGTTTAACATATGCCGCTTTGCTATCCAAAACAAAGTTGTTGCAAATCTGACCCACGGATGAGCAGTTGGCTGATTAGAAGATGTTGCTACTTTGAATAGTTTGTATCTGTTGCTTTTTGTTTCTTTTGTTTTTCTTGAACTCTGGAACAATGTGTTTAGTTTATAAATAAATCGTTGTTCGCAATTCTGATGTACAAGTGTAGTTACATGTGTGTATGGCATTTCCCTATAATACCTACATTAAGGAACTATGTTCTTTACAAACTACTCTTGTGATTCTCCCTTTCTTATGTTTGCTCATGATTTTCTCGAAAATTCTAATACTCGTTTCATTCTAAGAAACGAAGTACAGGAAATAAAGTGACACTATGAGTAATCGTGCTTTTTGCACATCTGTATCTTTAAATCCTTGGTTAGATAACTAAGGGTAATTTTTTGATCTCATACCCATTACATTCTGGTTTTCATAACAACATGCTTAGTATAAGTTTTCAAAACAACCTTCATGATTTCAAAATATTCCATATAGTTTGAAAACATTTTTAACATAGTATATTTACTTAACATATCAAGTGCATGATTTCAAAAGCATCATTCATGTTTTCAAAAACCTTATACATAATTTCAAAATTCATCTCGCATGATTTTAAAACATTTTATAAAAATACTTATTTAATACACCTACTTTATGATTTCAAAAGTATTATGTAGGATTTCAAAAACATTAAACACATTTAAAAAATAACCCCATGCATGGTTTTCAAAAGCATTTTCTCATACATTGACTTGACCTTCAAAATTCTGCTTCATATGTCCCCTTGGCATATCTAGCGCCTCAACTTCATGAGCATTCTACCTCGCATATCGACTTAAGCACGTCTAGTACAAGGTTTTGAAACGCCTCCCACTTTTCAAATCCCAAAATCCATATGGGATCTTCTTATCTTCACAATTAGATCCTTGTGGATGTTTATTTTTCAAATCGGAGTCCTTAATTGGATTCCTTGTATACCGTAATTCGAATATTACGATTCCTCGTGATCAAAATCGAATTTTCTTTTTTTAAGATTTTCCTATCTTCATAGTTAGATTCTTGAAAATGTTTAAAGTGCCAAATGAAATCCACGGATTGGATTCCTAGTGTGCTTTGAATTCATGTGCACAATTAACAAACAAATTAACAAAATGATAACAAATTGAAGATCAAGTTAAACAATTTTGTGGTTATATGATTATGTGTTATGTGTTTTCTTTTGTGTTTTTAATTTCGTTATCCAAATCCTCGTAAAATCCTCCATGTCTTCATATGAATGATTTACAGTATGATATCCAAAGGTACTACCTTAAATCCTTAAAGGGCTTCTACGTAATAGTTAAGACCCTTGGATTATATAGTACCATTCCATAATTCAAAAAGACCCCTTGAGTGGTCTAGTCAAAAAGATTAATTCAGAATCTGGTTAAGAATGGCATGTGATGATATGGCTGAATAGACTCCTTGGTAGTCTATTTAAAGAGATCATTTATTGATTTAATTAAAAGGACCCTATGGTGGTCTAGTCATAATCATCACAGGTCCGTTCATTGTTTTCTTCCCCTACACACTATAAAATGCACTGTGTGGACTATGCAAGGAATTACGTAATTATGGATGCATACATAATTATGAAATTCAGTGCACGGAAACCACAGTAAGATTTATCATGTGTAAGAACCTATAGTGGCAAAAATAACGAAATGTAAACAATGTAATGGAGGTACGGTGGACGCACCAATGGCGCTTCATATACTTGTATATAAGTGTCCCTCTTACAAATTACAAGCATGATGTTATTAAAGTTACTAGAAGTTCAGAACCCTAACCAGTGTTGTTTTATCTTTTCGACTTCATGTTTCAAGCTCTCACAAGTTTCATCTAAATAAAATTTCGGGACGAAATTTCCTAAAGTAGGGGAGACTGTGACACCTGTGCCTCCACGACCATCAAACAAGTACCAAATTAATGAAATATTGTATTTGATACTTGGGATTTGTATAAATATGTGTATCAATTGCACATATCAATTCTCATTCGATTTCGAGCTCTAAATCGCTTTCTAGGAAGTTATACGCGAACGGATGCGTAAACGTAATCAGTTTAATGCAACAAACACTCCGGAATAGTGACATGGGCTTAACATACCTTAAATAACCTTTACATAACTTAGAAATAAGTTTTAGAGGGTTTGGTGAGTCGAAATCAAGTTTATTCGCTTACAGGGACTAATTTCGACAAACTGCGAAAGTATGCCGATTCGTACTGTAACGAACAATCTGGAACATGATCATTTTTGTCAAAGTTGGCTTATGAGTGGGGCGTAAGACTTGGCTTAAGTCTACGCGGCCCGCGTAAACTCCCCTGATCAGCAAAACAAGCTGATTTCAATCAGTAGCTGGGTTTTTGGGTTTGCACATGGTTTTTAAACAATCTATGGGCTATTTTGGGGCACCCAAGGTATTCTAAAACCATGGACACACATGTAAGGCCAAGATCGAAGCTCAGTTTTCGATGAACGATCTTAACGGTTACCCGAAATCTATAAATACCCCAAGTTTTTCATTTGTAAATCACCTTGATCTGATCAAATTCTCTAAGTTGGAGTTTATAAAATTCATACCCAAGAATTTTAAGATCAAATCTTCATCGCTTGGACCTCTTGTAAGCTTCTTTCGTTCTTTTATGCGTTTTTAAGCGTAAAAGTCAAACAGTGTTTGACTTTCTGCTTTGACCAGTCAATGGTCAACACGAAGTTCGTTTGAACTTCGTAACGTGAGCGTAATCACGATGGTCATAGTCCTTTGTGACTATACCTACTGATTACCACGTTATTTAGGCGTAGTGACGAGTTGTAGTTTCGGTCAAAGTGCGTATTCTTGCGTATTTTGCAACCAAACTATTTTTAGGTATCAAGACCCTTTGTTTTGATATCAAACTTGTTTTCTAACTTCGTTAAACATGTTTTAACATGTTTAACTCATCACTTTAGGTTTAGTGCTTATATAGGGTCGTAAGATAAGCGGTCTAAACAACCGCTTAGACTTTCGAACCTGACCCATTTGGTCGATCATTAGGATCCGACCAAACATGTATTGTGACCATAGTTGTATAGGGAATAACCTTCCAAGGTTATACCTTATGGTCACTTCGTTTAAGTAGTTATATGATAGGTAATTTATATGCCTTCGGAAAATGACCAAAATGCCCTTTTTACGTATAAATTCATTTTAAGCATATGTAAGCTAAATTTTTACATCTAAACTGATTAGGCAACATTATTAGACATGTTAAGGCATATAATACTTGTCATAGGGCTAGTTAGGCGGTCCGAACGCGTTTTACGTGAACGACGCGTTAAAGTAGCATAAGCTACCTAAACGGGTCGTAATGGGTCATAATCATTTAAGATAGGTTTCGATTTAGAATGTAGGCTTTGTTAAACTATATTACATGAGTTCCTATACTCATTTGGTTTACGAAATCTCATTCTATCTGATCTTCCGATTTAGGTCCGTTTGTTAACATAGTTACCTATATTAGGTACCGTTTGATTCCGTGATCCCTTTAGCTTTGCTTGGTTGTTATTCAAGAGTTATAAGCACCCTCAAGTGAGTACATAGACCCCTCTTTTACTGTTTTTCAAACATTTTGGGGTGAAACACATGTGCCTACTTGTTACTTTCATGCTTTCCATGTTTTTATATCATACTTGCTATGTTCATTAGTACACGTATAGTAAATGATTTCATTATGTTTTTGCTATGTATGTCCATTTAGTGCATACTTAGTACACTGTTTTACATTACATTTTATGCTATGTATGTCCATTTAGTGCATACTTAGTACATTGTTTACATTACATTTCACGCTATGTATGTTCATTTGTTGCATACTTAGTACATTTGTTTTACATCACATGCTATGTATGTCCATTTGTTGCATACTTAGTACATTTGTTTTACATCACATGCTATGTATTTCCATTTGTTGCGTACTTAGTACATTTGTTTTACATCACATGCTTACATTTTGGTATGACATTTGGTTTATTTAAATGGGACAAAAATACTTTCATTAACATTGATCACGCCGTTCGTTAGTAGGTAGTGGCACCATAGGAATTGATAACTCCCGTTCCTGAAATCCTAGGTTTGTTTGGATGGAAGGTGAAGAAACACTAACTAAATGGTCGGAACCGAGATAGTTAGGGGGTTTGAATCCGCATAAAAGAGGTAGCTCTCTCTCGGTTAATTCAGTTGCAGCTGAACTTCTTCTCCGGTGATTCTGCAAAAAAGAACACCGTTAGCCTCGCCAAGGGGAGAAGAAGGTTATCTCCTTGACCCGACTCCGGTGTGAGAATAAGTATTGGTAATGGAGAAGAGAAAGTATTTGAGAAGTGAGTGTGATCTGAGTTTATACCTGAACAGTTCTCATATTTATAACCGGGAGTTTGGGAGGGAAAACCTGTTATTGAAAAGATGACGGAATATGCTAACGCCGTAGCGGTTATATTTTCTTCCGTCAAGTTCTTTGATCCTTCGTTAAGTTGCCTCGATCCGATGTGAATGCACACGGATCGTGGTTTGATCTATGGCTGGGGGATTGCCACGTGGAAAGTGATTAAGTGGAGATTACTCTCCAATTGCATGCCTTCGTTGTGATTCTAGGGTTGCTTGTGGTGATGACATGTGTCCAGACGGTTATAACCGTCTGGGTGGTGCACGATTGTATTTCTTTCTAGAAGATTACTGCTGTAATCTGGTGTGACACCTTGCTGTGTGGACACAGACGAATAAATCCCAAGTCTGGGTAAAATAGTATCCAAGTCTGGATATTTAGGCGGAGGTATTGAACAAAGGGTTTTAATCCTTTGTTAGATTGGAGACGGCGCAAGGATTTATGTTTTCCTTTGGGCGCGCGGTTACAGATTGCTGACTTCTCCTTCTTTGTAAGACCACTGCGCGGCCGCGCAAGGTCGAAAGTCTAAAAAGGTTGGTTTGTGGTATGGTCTCAAATCCTTTTTTATGGGGTTTTTGGGACCTTACCCCTTCAAGTCCCCCCAATCTAGTGTTGTACTTATGTAAGTAAGTGGAGCACTGGACTTATGAGAGGATGTTGCTTTTTAGGCGCGAGAAATAAGAAATCTTCTCTTGGAAGTTTTAACTTGTTGGAAAAGGAAAAAACTTGACTTTGTAATCATGCTCTGACATGTAATGACGTCAACTGGCAGTAAGAGTGGATATTTCTCTTTTTGTCTTGAGATTCGTAATGGCGCTTGTCAGACTTCATTAATGAGGATATGACCCTGGTTCCTGTAGCGCCGTTTGGATGTGATGTAATTCTGACAGTTAATGATGGGTAGGTTTCTCCTTTCCCGAGGTCGAGTTTTCTTTATATACATGTCTTTTTTGAGATACCTTATCTCCTGGTTGATTCTTATCAAAAAAGATGAAACGTTCTTACCATACTCGTCTCTTGCTGGATATTTTTAGGGTGTATGAAGCTGCTGAAGGTCTCATACTGCTTTCTTGTTCATCGCCACTCGTTGCTATTCTGGGAAAAACCCAGGTCACACCTGTTTCTCCGGTGGTTATTGATTCTGACTGCAAAGTTCTTCAGCATATGGATGTTACTGCTGGTGCTAGCGTTGTGTTGGATGCTGATGGATTGACGGCTCGGTTCCCGATGCTTCAAAAAGGAGGATGCCGGTTAGTGTATCAACGCCTGAAAACTCGTCGGAGTGAGCAGGTGTCTGTCGTTGGTGATGATTCCGAAGCTGGTTAGGTGTTTAGCCTTAGGACCAGTTTTCGTCTTTTGTTAATGCTTTTTGTGAATTTGGTACTGGATAATTTTTTTGAAGATCATGGCTATGATCTTGTTAAGTGTTTGTGTTACACTTTTTGTATATTGTGATGCGCTGTTATGCTTGTGAATTATTACAATATGTTGCATGTTCTTAATTGCTTTTGGATAGGTAAGGCGAATGAGAGATGGTATTGTGCTCATGTTTGAACGTTTGTCTAAAAGGCGCAACAGCTTGCCTTGTTTTTAGACTGTTCATGAGGTATACAATGTTTGACCATATTGTTTTCGCGCGAACCAAAGAATTTACATGCAATTTGTAATAAACAGTGATATAAGTAAAAATGATGTTTGTATTGATAAGAGCGCAAGGCTTGTGATACAAGACGTAATAAAGAAATACATTGCCTGTATGTTCTTTCCGCTTTTGAAGATTTGGTTCAAATGTAACACCTGCGCAACTGTTGTGCGTTCCAGGTGCGGGGGATTACGGTCCCATCGATCCTTTTTAGGGTGTATGCCCCCTTGCCTAGGACCTCGTTAATGACGTATGGTCCTTCCCATCTTGGCGCTAATTTGCCCGGCTTTTCAGCGTTTGAAGCTTCATTGTCGCGCAAGACGAAATCGCCAGGGACAAAGGTGCAAACACGAACGCGCGCGTTATAATATTTTTCGAGCTTGGATTTGTACCTTGCTTCTGTTATGGCAGCGTTCTCGCGCCTCTCTTCTAGAAGATCCAAATCCATTCTTCGCTCTTGCTCGTTGTTCTGTTTTTCCATGGATATCATGCGCGGTGACGGTAAACCTATTTCGGCTGGAATGACGGCCTCAGACCCATAGACTAGACTGAACGGAGTTTCGCCGGTGCTAGTCTTTGGCATTGTTCGATGTGCCCAGAGGATGCTGGGAAGTTCGTCAACCCACCCTCTGCGCGCTGTCCCAAGTCGCGCTTTTATGCCGTCAACGATTTGTTTGTTTACGCTTTCCACCTGACCGTTCGCTTGAGGATGCGCGACGGAGGCAAAGTTGTGCTCGATCTTCATTTCTTTAAACCATTTTTGAAGATCTTCTGCGGCGAAGTTTGTACCATTGTCGGAAATAATGCGCAATGGTAATCCAAATCTGCAAATGATATGTTCCCATATAAATTTGCGGATTACCATTGCTGTTGTTGAGGCCAAAGCTTTAGCTTCCACCCATTTTGTGAAGTAATCCACCGCGACGATGATGAACTTTACTGCACCTAGCGCGTCAGGAAATGGCCCCACAAGATCGATGCCCCATTGTTGGAATGGCCAGGCAGAAGTAACGGGAATTAGCGGATTTTTGGGTCGGAGTGTCTTTGGTGCGTGGCGTTGACATGCCTCGCATCTTCTTAATAGATCGACTGCATCCATGTGCATTCCTGGCCAGTAGTATCCGGCGCTCATTATTTTTGCTACGACCATGCGGGGTCCCGCGTGTATCCCACATAATCCCTCGTGGATTTCTCTGACAAGGTATTGGGCGTCTGTTTTATCGACACAACGTAGTAATGGGCCCATGAATGATTTTCGGTAAAGGACGCCATCCGCCATTTCGTAATTTATTGCTTTGTGTTGTATTTTTCGAGCTTATGCTTTTCCTTCCGGAAGTTTTCCGTGTTGAAGGTACAAGATAATCGGAGACATCCAGGATGGATTTCCCATTTCTATGACGGTTACTTGCTTGAAATGAATAGAAGGGTTGGATAGTACCTCTATACGTACTTCCTTTGCTAAGTGTTTGAAGCTGGTAGCGGCTAATTTGCTTAGCGCGTCAGCGTGCTTGTTCTCACTTCTGTTTATATGATTAACTTTGAATGTTTGGAATTGGCTGATTAGAACTCGCGCTTGTTCAAGGTATAATGCCATTGCTTCTTTTGCATCGTAATTGCCATTAACTTGCTCGGCTACCAGTTTTGAATCAACGTTAGCTTCAAGATTTCTTGCCCCCATTTTTAGCGCTAAGCGAAGACCTGCCAAGAAGGCTTCATATTCAGCTTCGTTATTCGTGCTTTTGAAATCTAAGCGTATAGCATAAGTGAGCTCGTGGTTGTCTGGGCTGATTAATCGGAGACTTGCTCCAGCTCCGTCATCATTGGACGCTCCATCTGTGTGCAAGGTCCAGACTCTATCGTCGAAAACGGGTGTAGGATTCTGGATTGCCTCGCACTCTTGAACTTTTTCGATGGGGACTTCAGTGGCGAAGTCTGCTAAAACTTGCCCTTTGATTGCTGGTCTTGGTCTGTAGAAAATGTTGTATCCTCCCAGTTCAATTGCCCATTTGGCCAGTCGTCCCGCCACGTCGGGTTTAGATAAGATCTGGCCTAAGTGGTAATTGGTAAGAACTGTGATGACGTGACCCGAGAAATACCTGCGTAGGCGTCTGGATGCATGTACTAGTGCTAGGACTAGTTTTTCTATCATTGAGTAACGAGTTTCCGGGCCGGTAAGCATTTTACTGATATAATAGATTGGAGTCTGGATGTTCTCGCGTTCTACCATCAATACAGCACCAACCGCTACTTCCGCGGCAGATAGATATAAAATCAGTGGTTCTTTTTCTTTTGGTGCGGTCAGCGTTGGCAGCTGAATTAAACATTCTTTCATTTGTTTGAATGCGGTTTCTGCTTCAGATGTCCACTGAAAGTCAGTTTTCTTTGCGCAGTTTCGTAGCGTGCTGATGAATGGATAAGATTTTGCCGCATGATTAGCCAAGAATCTGTTCAGGGCTGCTAATCGTCCGGCGAGCCTTTGCATTTCTTTGACTGTTGCAGGTGATGGCATTAGCTGGATGGCCTGCACCTTTTCTGGATTAACCTTAAAGCCGTCTCTTGTAACTATGAAACCCAAAAATTTTCCTTCTTCCATGCCGAAGGAGCATTTTGTTGGGTTAAGTTTTAAATTCACGCTGCGTAAGGAGTCGAACGTGCGCTGGATATTGTTGAGCATTGTCTCTTCTTCATGGCTCATGATGACGAGGTCATCCATGTATACTTCGACTGTTTTGCCAATATCCCCGCTGAAGACTGTATCCATTAGTCGTTGATAAGTTGCGCCAGCGTTGCGCAAACCAAACGGCATTTTCGTGTAACAGTAGATGCCTTTATCTGTGCGGAATGCGGTTTTGTCTTCGTCTTCTTTTTTCATTTGGACCTGATGATAACCTTTATAACAGTCAAGAAAGCATTTCCATCTGAATGATGCTAGAGAGTCGACTTTTTTGTCTATCTCTGGAAGTGCGTAGCAATCTTTGGGGCAAGCTTTGTTCAGGTCCTTGAAATCGACGCACATTCTCCACCCGCCGCTATGTTTTTGTACCATCACTAGGTTGGCAACCCATGTATGGTATTTTACTTCGCGCAAGATTCCTGCATTGAGTAACTCTGTGATTTGCTCGTCCATTGCTTTTGCTTTTTCTTCACTGAAGCTGCGCCTCCCTTGAGCAACGGGTTCTACTGATGGTTTGATGTTTAGACAATGCTGCGCGATGTCGCGTGGAACTCCAGTCATATCTGCTGGGCACCAGGCAAATATATCTTTGTTGTTAGACAACAATTCTTTCAGTTGTATGCGTGTTGCTGGTGAAATGGCTGGTCCTAGCAGAATGGTCTGCTCTGGGTATTCGTTGTTCAGAACCCATTTCTCTGGTTCATTTGGTGCCGAAGGTTTGACCACCTTTGCTGGTGGTTCGTCGTCTACGGACATGATTTCTTTGCTTGAATAGAGAATTGCAACTCCGGTCTCTGTCGGAAATCCACAAGCAGCATGTGGAATGGAAGTGATCATGCTAAATTCCCTTTGTGACCTTCTCCCGAGCAAGACATCATGACGTGATGTTGCCGGCATGACCATGAAATTGACTGTAACTGTTCGTGAATGTTCGCCGTCTGATAAAGTCACCGGGAAAGCGATTTGCCCTAATGGGAATACAGCTTCATTACAGAATCCAGTGAGGGGAAAATCGACTGGTTCTAGACGTGCTTTATCTTCTGAATCGAGCTGCTTAAAGCACTGTTCGTATATGATGTCCATCGAGCTTCCTGGATCTATGAACATATAATCGGTTCGGTAATGACCGAAAATACCAGTGATAATCACTGGTCGTTCTTCCTGAGGGCCCCCAGGAACAACAGGGAACACGACTTGCTGTTCTCTCCAATGTTGATCATAGTTTCGTTTGTTTGGTCTTCGTGACGGACCTCCTTGAACCATGTGTATTTGTTTCTGATAACTGCTATATCGGCTGGATTGGATGTCTCCCCTACGTGGTGTTGGTGGATCCAATACTGTGGTATTAATTTCTTTTCCAGATCTGATGTTTGGGAAATCAGATCTGGCAATTTGAATAACAATTGTCTCTAAAGCAGCTTGGCATCTGTTAAACCAATGTTCTGGAGATTCTTCTAGTTGTAAATTGTTTCCGACGTTTGGTCGAGGACCAGGTTGCCGGTTTCTGCCATGTGCAAAAACAGAAAATGGAATGAACTGAATCGAAACGAGATAGAAACTAGAAAACTGAGGAATCGGTGGGCGCCAATGAAGAAACACTAACTAAATGGTCGGAACCGAGATAGTTAGGGGGTTTGAATCCGCATAAAAGAGGTAGCTCTCTCTCGGTTAATTCAGTTGCAGCTGAACTTCTTCTCCGGTGATTCTGCAAAAAAGAACACCGTTAGCCTTGCCAAGGGGAGAAGAAGGTTCTCTCCTTGACCCGACTCCGGTGTGAGAATAAGTATTGGTAATGGAGAAGAGAAAGTATTTGAGAAGTGAGTGTGATCTGAGTTTATACCTGAACAGTTCTCATATTTATAACCGGGAGTTTGGGAGGGAAAACCTGTTATTGAAAAGATGACGGAATATGCTAACGCCGTAGCGGTTATATTTTCTTCCGTTAAGTTCTTTGATCCTTCGTTAAGTTGCCTCGATCCGATGTGAATGCACACGGATCGTGGTTTGATCTATGGCTGGGGGATTGCCACGTGGAAAGTGATTAAGTGGAGATTACTCTCCAATTGCATGCCTTCGTTGTGATTCCAGGGTTGCTTGTGGTGATGACACGTGTCCAGACGGTTATAACCGTCTGGGTGGTGCACGATTGTATTTCTTTCTAGAAGATTACTGCTGTAATCTGGTGTGACACCTTGCTGTGTGGACACAGACGAATAAATCCCAAGTCTGGGTAAAATAGTATCCAAGTCTGGATATTTAGGCGGAGGTATTGAACAAAGGGTTTTAATCCTTTGTTAGATTGGAGACGGCGCAAGGATTTATGTTTTCCTTTGGGCGCGCGGTTACAGATTGCTGACTTCTCCTTCTTTGTAAGACCACTGCGCGGCCACGCAAGGTCGAAAGGCTAAAACGGTTGGTTTGTGGTATGGTCTCAAATCCTTTTTTATGGGGTTTTTGGGACCTTACCCCTTCAGAAGGAATGACCGAATTTGATACACATAATTCAGATAAACCTTTAATTTGTTTAAGGGTTTGTCGCCACTGATGTGTTAAAAATGCAAAAGATAAATTTCATCAATTGAGGCATAAAACTAACCCTTTTTTAGTACTAATGTTGGAAAAAGTGTGCTTTTGTCTTCCTTTTGTATTTTCAGGATTAAATGAGCTCAAAGTCACAAAAGAAGCAAAAAGACATCAAAATCTAACATAAATACAAGAAAAGGAACAAGACGTGACATGCCCGACCCCACGACAGCATCTTCCCAAGCAAAACAAGACAACAGAAGACTGAACACGCCCCGTGCTCAGCCAGCACGGGGGCGTGCCCAAGTGTCAGGAGAAAAGACAAAGTGGTAGAAGCTTCTATTGCCCACCACGTGGTCGTGCTCAGCGGACACGGGGCCGTGGTCAACTATAAGATTCACACAATCCAGCAAATCTGCATAGTACAAAGATTCTTCTGCACTACGGGGTCGTGCTCAGCGGACACGGGGGCGTGGTCAACTAAAAAGACAAAACTGCATTAAATGAAGAAAGAGAAGGATGTGGACACGGGGCCGTGCCCGAGCTTCTGTTCAGCCTATAAATAGAAGTGCTTGGCTCAAGCTCAAACCATCCCTTGGCACACCACCTCTCTCACACTTCACCCACCACCCACCACCACCATAACACCATCATCCACCACCATCATCCATTGTCCATCGTAGAGTGTGTGAGTCGTCTCAGGATCCAAGATTGATCGTAAGAGTTCTTGACAATCAAGGCCATGTTTGCCTAAGTCTCTTACATCACTTGGTGAAGACAAAGTGTCTAGTGTAATACTTTTTATTTCTAATCTTTTGCACTTTTTACTTGGTTTTGTATTAATGACTTTAATAACTAGTTGCTTATGTTGAAGGTGATCTTTCCTTATCGTTTGTCCGTGGTGTCTTGGCATTATTTTACTGTCTATATAAAATAAAAGATTTTCACCATTCATATCTCCACGGTCTATATGGAGGTATGTTGGCTACCTGGTCGGGGGTTAAGGGAACGGTTTGGTAAAGGTCTTGCCATTGTTCAGCGTTTAGAGGTCCTGCAATGGACCTGGGTCAAATTTAGTAGGACCTCCTTCAATACTTAACGGTATTGGATGGCGGGGGTCCAAACTCTTTGATCCCCTCATAAGTTAACTACTATTAATACTATAACCCGGCTATTTAGGACTGTATCCCTGCTGACTCAGACTACTTAGTCGAGGGTAACGTCACCTCCAAAAGAGGGGCCTACCATAATTTGCATTAATAACTTAATTAATTATCTTCCAATAATCCACCCTTTTAGGATTGTATCCTTGCTGACTCAAACTACTGGGGTGAGGGTAACGTCACCTTCAAAAGAGGGGCCTACTACAATAACTAAGATAATCTCTTAAAATAGTGCAAAAGTGCAGGAATAATCAAAGGTTACACTAGATACGAGTCGGAACCAAGTGATTCATCTTGTCTATCTGTTTTTTTTATTTTTATTTTTCAGCATTTTCAGTTAGTTTTTATTTTTCTTAGTCTAAAGCATTTTTCTAAACTTTTTATTTTGATTAGACGTTGAGGATAAACCGGTACTAAAAGCTCTTGTGTCCTTGGACGACCTCGGTATCTTACCAACACTATACTACGCTCACGATGGATGCACTTGCCCATATGTGTGTCTAGTGTTAGTAAATATCGTGTTTTATAAATTTAAAACTTGACTAAAAAGTGTTAAAAGGGCTTAAAATATACACCTAATATATATAACACTAGAATACGCATCAAGTTTTTGGCGCCGTTGCCGGGGACACAAGGATTTTAAGAAAGTTAGGAATCAACGGCCTAATCGTTTTTTTTATTTTTCATTTTTTTTAGGATTTTTTTTTTAGTTTTTCAGCTTCTGCAGAACTCAGCACGGGGCGTGCCCGCTGAACACGCCCCGTGCCCAATCATTGGAACTGGCAATCCTGTTTTAAGTCAGACAGTAAGTTGAACACGGGGCCGTGCCCACTCAAGACGCCCTCGTGCCCAAGTTTCAGTTACTGAAAACAGAACCATAAGATCCCGACGGTTGGTAATTTCTGACACAAACATGAGGGATACTGATACTTTTTACTTTCGGCACTCTTATGGTACTATGTGGTGTCAACTATGTGGTGGTAACCATAAAGAATTAGAATGCTTTTTTCTAAATTATAAACCCCACTATATAGAACCATCATTTCCTAGTATCCTTAAGAGGGGCGAAAGTAAAAATAATCCTTATCTCTCCCTCGAATGCTCCCAACCGGATTGTGCCGTGAAGGACTCCCCATCGACTTCGTTCGATGCATACATAGACCTGAGCGATTCGACATACACCTTCTTTAACGAGAGCCCGGAAAAGGGTTGGACTTGTCCACCTACATATAGCATAGGAATCACCCTCACCGACAACCTCTTGCGTTCTCGTCTTAGTCTAGATCAATTAAGGTATCTTAGGCACTTTGGGGTTGTTCCATCCAGTAAGGAACCGCCTGATCCGGAAAAGTTCCTTAAAAATAGACGCACTTCATAAAACAGCCTTCCGACACGGGGCCGTGCCCAGGTCAACACGTCCCCGTGTCCACCAAAAGATTCCCTTCTGACTTTTGTCAGAATACGGACAAAACGTGTCAGGATCTGCCTGCACAAGGGGCCGTGTCCAGCACGCTGTCGTTTTTTATAAATGCAGCCAAGAACCCTGCACATTTGGACCATCCAGGGACAGAGATTTGAAAGGATTTTCTGACTTACCATCCTAGGTATGTTTTAAAAGAAGGTTCTTACAAGCATCTTGTCCTTTCCTCTTTTATCTATTGCCTTCTTCTTCATCTTTCTTGCACCAAGAACTCCATTAAAGCTTGATTTCAAGCTTTGTGGTGATGTTTAATGAATTTTTGTTCAAGGAATCTTGTTAAAAATAAGTTACCCAACATTGTTTTAAGTTATTTCTGCTCAAAAAAGCTTCATAAGTTAAGAAAATAATTTGAAACCCCAAGATTCCTTGTTCTAAAAATCTGCAGAAAGTTGAACACGGGGCCGTGCTCATTGAGCACGGGGCCGTGCCCGTAATACTGTTTCATTAAAACGAACTATTTTTGGTTTGTTTTCGTAGAATGTCTAGCCAAAACAGTGGAACCTCTTCTGCGAACTCAAGGAACAGTCGACGGGAAAGGAGGCCGTCGATTGAAGCAACTCTCGTAAGATACGTAATGGCGCTACGTGAAGCCCTTGACGAGATGACTTCAGTGGAGGAGGTTCTCATTGACCGTATTAACTATCTCTCGGTGGGGTTGGAAAAGAGTTTCCAAGAAATAAACCTCTTGCACCAGAGGTTAAACATTCTTGTGACACCCCCCATGGAACCAATCCTCCCTCAAGAGGATTGGAACCTAGCACTTGGAATCCAAAATCCTTCCGGTTGGGATGACATTCCGGCGGAACCTCCTCTTGAAGAACTCCAAGAAATCCCGGTGGAAGTTGCACCTCCTCAACCCGATGCTCATGAGCCCGCTTTTCTTCTCCCTAGGGAGATCGAAGAGTGGCTCGCCGACGTATGAGGAACCCATAACTGGAGGAAGAAGTTGTCAAGCCGCTTTTAACCGAAAGATCTATCTTTTTCGGAAGTTTTGCTAGTAGAATAAATAGTAGGCTAGAACTTCTTGGATTTAGATTTCTTGTGTTTTGTTGACCTAACTATCTAATATTTTAATTTTTAGGACTAGTTTGTAATTCTCTCTATGATTAATGAATGATGGTTTTAGTTAATTTGGTGTTTGGATGGTGTTGAAATGAATAAAACACACTTGAGATGGCAAAGGATACAAGGGAAACTTGAACCAGCACTCCATGCAGGAAAACAGAACCGTCCAACGAAATTCTTCATTTACAATAAGTTCGGCACGGGCCGTGTCCGCCCAACATGGCCCCGTGCTGCACAGTCTGCAGAAAAAGACCCAGTTCAGGTAACTGGACACGGGCCGTGTTCACCCAACACGCCCCCGTGTCCAGGCTTCTGTTTCTCTTGTTTCAATTTTGTTACTGGCACTTGAACACGGGGCCGTGCCCGGATAACACGGGGCCGTGTTCAGCGCCCAGTAACACAAAATTTTTGCTTTTTACACCTTTTTACACATTCAATCAACCTAAAAATTTATTTTTGGGACACATTGAGGACAATGTGTAATTTAAGTGTGGGGGGGATGCTAAAACCTTGAATCTTGCAAGTCCTAACTACAAGCCTTACACAAAACTCTATTGGAACCGCTAATCACCCCAAATTTTTTCAAAAATTTTTATTTTTTTACTTGTCTATGTTTAACTCGGGAAATTCAAGTTCTAAAAAGGTTATATTTTTACAAATTTACAACCGATAGCCTCGTGATAAAAAGAACCAACATAAGAAAATTATGAAAAGGCATGACAAACTTAGTTAAAATTTGATTATATATACTTGATCACATAAAAACCCATTCCCACAAAAGTGAGTTTTGAGCCTTTATTGAGCATACAATTACATATCATTTGACTAAATGCTCATTTTCGTTTCTTGTGTGAATAGCCGCTTGGTTCTTACGACTCTAGAACTTGCCATGACGATACATTCTCGGTCCTTACCAACTTAAACCCGAGTAAGTAAATGATGGAGGCATTAGGACTAACCCCTTTTTATTTCTACACCATTATTTTTTTTTTTTACCACCTACCCAAAATCCCCCCTAGTTAATCCCTTTGAGCCTAAACCTTTTCATTTCATAACCCAAACCAAACACCCTTTTACCCACCAAAACCCTTTTTATTTTTAACCCTTTGTTTTAGTAACAGCTTCGATTTTTCGTATGACTTTTCAAAAAAAAAATAAAAAAATGTGTTGATGATGAAGCAAAAGAAATAAACAAACAAGTTCATCAAAAATAACTTTGTTTGAATAATAGCCTCATCAAATAAAAATTACAAAAATAGAAAGTCTTACGAAAACCGAAACTTGTTACGCTTTTTGCCCTTTTTTTTTTTCTACTAACCACTAACTACTCACCCAACCACCTACCTTTAACCCAAGCCTAACCCTTCACCCACAAAGTCCTCTTGATATTTACAAAGGTATATAAGTTAAAAAGGAGGAAGATTGATTGCTTGGCAAGCCTATGGTAGGAATAAGTTCCATGCCGATCTCGAGTGATCCACAAAAATACATTTTCGGCCGAGTGTTGAGTGATCCCCGTGAGGTATGTGAACTTGTATATAAATAGAATTTTACAAAGGCATGTTATGCCCTAATAAGTAATTTGTCTTATGAAAAGTTTTAAATAAATCATGACGAATAGGATTGTAAATAAATAAAAATAAAACTAAATAAAGAATCTTGGAAATCCCGACACTCTACGACAAGCCTAAAAACCTTCTTCTCTACCCATTCCATTTGGGAGTGTAATAGCCACATATTAAAGAGTTTTGCTTGAGGACAAGCAAAGATTCAAGTGTGGGGGTATTTGATGTGTTAAAAATGCAACATATAAATTTCATCAATTGAGGCATAAAACTAACCCTTTTTTAGTACTAATGTTGGAAAAAGTGTGCTTTTGTCTTCCTTTTGTATTTTCAGGATTAAATGAGCTCAAAGTCACAAAAGAAGCAAAAAGACATCAAAATCTAACATAAATACAAGAAAAGGAACAAGACGTGACATGCCCGACCCCACGACAGCATCTTCCCAAGCAAAACAAGACAACAGAAGACTGAACACGCCCCGTGTTCAGCCAGCACGGGGGCGTGCCCAAGTGTCAGCAGAAAAGACAAAGTGGTAGAAGCTTCTATTGCCCACCACGGGGCCGTGCTCAGCGGACACGGGGCCGTGGTCAACTATAAGATTTGCACAATCCAGCAAATCTGCATAGTACAAAGATTCTTCTGCACCACGGGGTCGTGCTCAGCGGACACGGGGGCGTGGTCAACTAAAAAGACAAAACTGCATTAAATGAAGAAAGAGAAGGATGTGGACACGGGGCCGTGCCCGAGCTTCTGTTCAGCCTATAAATAGAAGTGCTTGGCTCAAGCTCAAACCATCCCTTGGCACACCACCTCTCTCACACTTCACCCACCACCCACCACCACCATAACACCATCATCCACCACCATCATCCATTGTCCATCGTAGAGTGTGTGAGTCGTCTCGGGATCCAAGATTGATCGTAAGAGTTCTTGGCAATCAAGGCCATGTTTGCCTAAGTCTCTTACATCACTTGGTGAAGACAAAGTGTCTAGTGTAATACTTTTTATTTCTAATCTTTTGCACTTTTTACTTGGTTTTGTATTAATGACTTTAATAACTAGTTGCTTATGTTGAAGGTGATCTTTCCTTATCGTTTGTCCGTGGTGTCTTGGCATTATTTTACTGTCTATATAAAATAAAAGATTTTCACCATTCATATCTCCACGGTCTATATGGAGGTATGTTGGCTATCTGGTCGGGGGTTAAGGGAACGGTTTGGTAAAGGTCTTGCCATTGTTCAGCGTTTAGAGGTCCTGCAATGGACCTGGGTCAAATTTAGTAGGACCTCCTTCAATACTTAACGGTATTGGATGGCGGGGGTCCAAACTCTTTGATCCCCTCATAAGTTAACTACTATTAATACTATAACCCGGCTATTTAGGACTGTATCCCTGCTGACTCAGACTACTTAGTCGAGGGTAACGTCACCTCCAAAAGAGGGGCCTACCATAATTTGCATTAATAACTTAATTAATTATCTTCCAATAATCCACCCTTTTAGGATTGTATCCTTGCTGACTCAAACTACTGGGGTGAGGGTAACGTCACCTTCAAAAGAGGGGCCTACTACAATAACTAAGATAATCTCTTAAAATAGTGCAAAAGTGCGGGAATAATCAAAGGTTACACTAGATACGATTCGGAACCAAGTGATTCATCTTGTCTATCTGTTTTTTTTATTTTTATTTTTATTTTTCAACATTTTCAGTTAGTTTTTATTTTTCTTAGTCTAAAACATTTTTCTAAACTTTTTATTTTGATTAGACGTTGAGGATAAACCGGTACTAAAAGCTCTTGTGTCCTTGGGCGACCTCGGTATCTTACCAACACTATACTACGCTCACGATGGGTGCACTTGCCCATATGTGTGTCTAGTGTTAGTAAATATCGTGTTTTATAAATTTAAAACTTGACTAAAAAGTGTTAAAAGGGCTTAAAATATACACCTAATATATATAACACTAGAATACGCATCACCACAGTCTCAAGGCTTGAATGCATGCATGGATTTTACAAAACATATCTTTTGATTTATTTCAATACCTTGTTTTGTGCATTTTACATATGGTTTAAGTAGTCACTTTTTACTTGCCGTACATGACATTTTTTTACACAATACATGATTTACGTTTGACAATAGACATGGTTTTTTAACAAGACATTTATGGTGGTTTGTTTTGGTAAGTGATTTAAGTAACGAGGCGTGTGTAATATGATAAAAGCATGGTGGATACGCCGCTGGTACTTCCTATATATAAGTGCTTTTATGGTATTACATATCGTAGCGTTATTTAAACCATTTCAAGTTAGACATGATACATTTTACATTTTACATCATATCTTCATGAAACATTGTTTACAAACAACATATTTTATACAAACTCATTTTACTTGGTCATTTATTTATCTGTGCATCTTTCTTTTATATCATCTGATTTCTTATCACTATTTGTATGATTTATAAAAGAAAACATTTTACAAGGTTCATGACTAACTTTTGTTAAACATTTTCTTTAAACTTACAAGTCATGAATCCTATTTTCAATAAAACCTATGTATCTCACAGGCATTTTTATGCTGACGTACCTATTTTCACATGTGTTTTCAGGAGATGATGCATAGGATTGATCATACACTTAGACGGACTTGGGCCTTAGTGACATTAAAAGATGCAAGACTAGTTAATTATGTTATGTTTCTTTGCTTTTAAGACATTGTAACTTCTTTTAATCAATAAAACAAAACTTAAATTTTCCATGTGTTATGAAACAATGATTCTGTTACAACACTCCCCGACGTTTCCGCCACGATTTGTTGTTTTACGTGGTCGGGGTGTGACATTAAGGACTTGACGAATGACATCTAAGAGATGTTATCTGTCATACCACCTCTAGAGCCTATCGATCCACTAAATCCTAAGGCTCTAGAGCCGACTTTTATGCCTATGGGATATGGGTATTCGTCGTATAAGCCTCACCCTCCTACGCTACACCATTTATGCCTTCTAAGCCAATTACACCACTTAATGATAGGTTCTCTAAGCCCTATCAGAATTCTGCGATTTACATGAAGGCTACTTCAATCTATGAAATGGGAGAGCTGTTAAAGAAGCTAGAGTCACATGTGAACCCTCTTATGTGGGTTGGAGCTTTCAGCAAAATGAGAGAGGTAATCGATATGGATACTATAACTGTGAAGGAAGAGGAAGAAAAAAAAGATCCGGAGTATGTCCCATGTTCTGACCAAGAGGAGGAAGACCCAAGAGAAGGATACAATTACACTGAATAACTAGTTGATGATATGAGTTCTTGTTAGGCCCTAGAAGTGTAAGACTGACGCATCAAATATACGCAATGGGCTATGGTAGCGAACTCTGATTAATTGGGTTAGTTTATATTAGGTTTAGGACCTTTAATAGGTCATTTGGGCATGCCTAAGGCCATGAGGGTCAGGCCAGCCCAAGGGGAGCCCATGTGGGGAATGGGCTTACCCTAGGGTATTTAAGCAACCTTAAATCTTTTCTAGGGTGAAGCTCTTGAACACCTTGAAGCCTCCATAAGCCTCCATTGTTAGAATTGCTAGAGAGAGAGAGAGAGGTGAAAGAACTTTGTACCAGACGGTTTTGCTATTTTCATAGTAATAGAATCGTGTGCAAAGTTTGAAAGTGATTCGGTGTTCTTGTGATTTCTTGAATATCATCAAGTTTGGATTCTGCCCATCCTTGGTGATCATTTGATATCATTGTTTGATCCGTTTTCGGGACTTACAATTGGTATCAGAGCCAATATGAATTTTTGTTGCAGATCTTCATCGTGTTCTTTGCGTTTTTCATCGTGTTCTTCG
>JARYGA010050217.1:0-24530 GCA_030545235.1 Helianthus tuberosus | reverse complement strand
ACTTGTGCATATCCTGTAGGGGTTATGTACGAGCTTGCTTGATTCTCGCTATTCTCACCTACGCTACACTATCACTGCACTCTAATTTTCGAAAATAAACGAGCGATAAGGTCGAGATTAGGTGTGAAAACCGCAAACTCTCGACTATAAATAGGAGAATTTGCGTAGAATCAGGAGTGAAATCCATACTTTGACGCATTATTCTTCCTTATTTTTATCCAAACAGGAACGAAGTTGTAAAGTCAGGGGTGAAACCCGAACCTTGACGACTTGTTCTGATCTATTTTTGGTTTTACAAAACTCCCACCAAAGTCTCAACGGACTCCAACGACTTGAAGTCACGATATAACTGGAAGGATACGTGCCGTTCGCCCAAATTCGAGGCGAGAGCACAGTCCCGAAGGCCAAAGTGTGTACCAAAAGTCTTTGTGAATAGTCAAACCACTTTGGGTAGTCGACGTCTAATAGCCGCAGACAATCTATTCTCAATTTTTATGTGTTTCAATTCTGAGCTCGCAACTGCCGACTCTGATATTTGTTGTTTTAAGTGGATTTTATGTGTTTTATGTGGTTTTGTTTGTTTGTTAGCGTATTGAGGTACTAATGGTTTTGATTTAACGCTTTTTGCTATGCTATCGCGCACAACACACAACACAATCGCAACCAAATCGTTGGTCATTGTTCAAAATCGCTGCTCGGTACTCTCAATCGCTATAAGTAATCGCTATATGCGCTGTGAAGGGTAGGGAATACGTGCAACATATAGATAGGTTTCTGTATTCTGACTGCCTCTTGTGCTTCTGTGTTCTGTGCCTTACGTGCTTATGTGCTTCTATGCTTATGTGAATCTGTGATTATGTGCCTATGTGTTTATGTGCTACATGTTTCGCTGTGTTCCTAAGCTTTAGTGGTATTAGACGTGTGAGGTGAGATTAGATTATATTGTGTCTGAGTCCCGTGACGATGTCTGTTACAGATAATGTCGTCGTCATCTGGACCCCGTCATCCCCGAGTTACTCGCCAAGAACAGAGAAACAAACGCCTTGCTGCTCTCGTCGCTAAGCAAGTGGCGAAAGTTGTTCCTCAGATCGTGAGTAAGCTATACGAGAATGTGAGCAAATCGTCTGAAGAGTCCAGGACCGAAGCTCCCAAAGCTACTCCTAAAGCTGCTTTTAGCTTCAAACAGTTCAAAGCTTGCGGACCGAAAGAATTCACTGGCCAAGATGGCCCTACGACTTTGTTTTAATGGTTCGATTCAATCGAGGTCACCCTGCGTCAGAGTGGATGTCCTGACAACCTCCGCACTCTGAATGCTACCGGCGTTTTCCAGTCCCGCGCATTAGACTGGTGGACGGCCGAGAGGAACAAACACGTAAATGACGCAGCTTATGGTCTGTCATGGGATGAATTGAAGAACGTCATGCTAGAAGAGTTTTGCCCTCCCCATGAGCGCCAAAAGTTGGAGGACGAATTCTGGCATCTAAAGCAGAAGGATGGTGACAACGTTGCTTTAACTGCTCACTTCAAGCAGCTCAGTATTATCTGTCCTGATCAAGTCAAGACTACTGATATGACGATCAAGAAGTACATCCGAGCTCTGCCAGATTGTGTTGCAGATTTTGTGCATGCTTCAAAGCCAGCAACAATCGAAGAGACTTACCAAGCCACCGCCGCACCAGCTGCCGAAACCGCCGCCGCTTCCCAACCATCAAAGTCATCTCGTCGCAAGAGGAAGAACAACAACAGCAACTCCAACAACAAAAACTGTGCTGTCACTACCACTGCTGCCCCGCTTCAAGCCGTACCGGCTCAGCAGCAATCTCAGCACCGATCAGCTCCAGCACCAGTTACCTATGCACCGCCTGCAAAGCGTGCATACACGGGCCCTCACCCTGCCTGCCCAACATGTACTTATCATCATCGGGTGGGTATCGCCTGCAGATTTTGCGTGCACTGCAATATGTACGGCCACTTCACCGCCAACTGCCGTACAGGTCCTCGACAAGCACCAGCTCAAGCTTACTGCTCATCAAGCTATACTTCCAGCCCCACAAGGCCAGCAAGCAGCTCAGGCACCCGCGATCAACGCTAGAGTCTGCTTCGCGTGTGGTGATCCCAACCACTTCGCGAACATGTGCCCGAACAGGGTTGTGAAACAAGAGCCCCAGGAGCAGCAGCCTCAGCAACAGCAACAGCCTCAGCAGCAACAGCAATAAGCCGCCAGCGCCAGAACTTTTAACATCAATGCGCGCCAAGCCCAGGCTGACAACAACGTGGTCAATGGTACGTTCCTCGTGAATGGTATTTATGCTTTGTGTTTGTTTGATACTGGAGCCGATAACTGTCTTACGTCATTTGTATTCGAGAAGCTCCTTAATGGTAAGCGCTCCCATCTCCCCTCGACGTTCGATGTCGAAGTTGCCACCGGAAGAACTGTCACCGTCAATTCCATTCTTCATGATTGTACTCTAGAGATCAACAATCACATCTTTCCAATCGACCTTATTCCGATGCAGCTTGGAAGTTTTGACATCATAGTAGGCGTGGATTTTCTTCATGAAAACCATGCTGAAGTTGTGTGCTTTGATAAGATGATTCGATTCTCGCTCGTGAATGGTGACCAACTGTGTGTTTATGGTGAAACTCCCTCGAAAGGTCTTAAGCTCATGTCATGTGTCCAAGCTAGCAAGTATCTCCGCAAGGAATACAGTGCTTTCTTGGCTAACATTGTAGTAGCAGAGAAGGAAAAGAAAGGAAAGACAGAAGTGAAAGATGTTCCTGTGGTTCGTGAATTTCCTAATGTGTTTCCTGATAATCTTCCTGGTCTACCGCCAAGTCGTGATATCGACTTTCGTATCGACCTCATTCCTGGAGCAAACCCCATTGCTAAAGCTCCTTATCGACTCACTCCGTCCGAAATGCGTGAACTCTCAAGTCAGCTCCAGGAACTACTTGATAAAGGCTTCATTCGCCCGAGCACCTCTCCCTGGGGCACACCAGTCCTTTTCGTCAAAAAGAAGGATGGGTCGTTTAGGATGTGCATCGACTACCGGGAATTGAATAAGTTGACTATCAAGAATCGCTATCCCCTGCCTCGAATTGAGGATTTGTTTGACCAGCTACAAGGTTCTACGTGTTTCTCGAAAATTGATCTACGCTCAGGCTATCACCAACTACGCATCCAAGCTGAGGATATACCCAAAACCACTTTTCGTACTCGATACGACCATTAAGAATTCATTGTTATGCCTTTTGGTTTAACCAACGCACCCACGATTTTTATGGATCTGATAAATCGCGTGTGTAAACCTTATCTCGACCGCTTCGTCATCGTGTTCATCGATGATGTCTTGATCTATTCCAAGTCGAAAGCCGAACACGCGCAACATCGATGTTTGGTTCTCGAGCTACTCCAAGGGAATCGACTCTATGCCAAGTTCTCCAAGTGCGAATTTTGGCTGGAGGAGGTTCAATTCCTCGGTCATATTGTCAATAGTCAAGGTATTCACGTCGACCCCGCGAAGATCGAAGCTGTTAAGAGTTGGATTACACCGAAGAACCCATCTGAAGTCCGTTTTTTTCTCGGACTAGCGGGCTATTATCGTCGATTTATCAAAGGGTTCTCTAAAATCGCTGTGCCGCTTACCGCTCTCACGCATAAAGACAAGCCTTTTGTTTGGGGAACTGAACAAGAGTCTGCTTTCTAAACCCTCAAGCATATGCTTTGCAATGCTCCTGTCCTCACCTTACCCGACGGAAACGACGACTTCATTGTCTATTGTGATGCCTTGAACCTTGGTCTTGGTTGTGTTCTCATGCAACGAGACACGGTTATCGCCTACGCATCTCGTCAGCTCAAGATCCACGAGAAGAACTATACAACCCACGACCTCGAGCTAGGTGCATTTGTTTTTGCGTTAAAGATTTGGCGACACTGCCTGTATGGTACCAAGTGTGCGATCTTCACTGATCATAGGAGCCTACAACATATCTTTGACCAGGGGGAACTTAATATGCGTCAACGCTAATGGGTAGAACTTCTCAACGATTACGACTGTGAGATCCGTTATCATCCAGGCAAAGCAAATGTCGTTGTCGAAACTTTAAGCCGACGAAGCTATTTGCATAGCGCTCGTAATGTTCCAGCTCAGCATCATCTCGAATCCCTTATCCGCGAAGCCCAACATGCTTGTTTTACTGAACGCACTTTGAAGAAGGAAATGATCTACCACGATGGAGCCTATCTTGTGAATAAGTCGAATGGGATATTCCATTATCTGGACCGAATTTGGATCCCTAAGAGGACCGATTTACGACAGATTTTGATGGACGAAGCCCACAAATCTCGGTATTCTATTCATCCCGGTGCCGATAAAATGTACCAGGACCTTCGCTACAAGTACTGGTGGCCGGGCATGAAGAGGGATATCGCTCTCTATGTCGGAAAGTGCCTGACTTGCTCGAAAGTCAAGGCTGAACACCAAAGACCCTCTGGTTTACTTGAACAACCCCCGATCCCCATGTGGAAGTGGGAGAGTATAGCCATGGACTTCATAACAAAACTTTCGCATACGCTATCAAGTCACGACAGCATCTGGGTTGTCGTTGACCGTTTGACCAAATCTTCTCATTTTCTGCCAATACGAGAAGACTAGAAGGTAGAAAGATTAGCCCGAATCTACACCGATGAGATCATTTGTCGATATGGGATGCCTCGCGATATCATCTCTGACCGTGATGCTCAGTTTACCTGACGTCTTTGGGAAACGTTTCAAAACGGCCCTCGGTACTACGCTAAATCTAAGTACCGCTTTTCATCCCCAAACCGACAGTCAGGCTGAGAGAACGATTCGTACCCTTGAGGACATGCTCCGTTCGTGTGTCATAGATTTCAGTGGTAATTGGGACGCATACTTACCTTTAGTCAAGTTCTCGTACAATAACAGTTAGCATTCCAGCATTCAAATGGCACCGTTTGAGGCTTTATACAGAAGAAAATGTCGATCGCCTATTGTATGGCACGAGATCGGGAACTCGCAATTAACCGGTCCTGAGCTATTGCAAGAAACGACTGACAAAATCCTCCAAATTCGAGGCAATCTGCTGAAAGCTCGGAGTCGTCAGAAAAGTTACGTCGATAGATGACGCAATCCCCTTGAATTTGACGTTGGCGACTATGTACTCCTAAAGGTTTCACCTTGGAAGGGTGTGGTCAGATTCGACAAGAAAGGAAAGCTTGCGCCTCGATATGTTGGACCCTTTAAGGTTCTGGAAGGGATCGGAAAAGTGGCCTACAGACTCGAACTACCGGAGGAACTTAGTAACGTCCACCCGACTTTCCACGTGTCTAACCTCAGAAAGTGACTGGCTGAGCATGATTTGTATGTACCTCTAGAAGATCTTCAAGTAAACGAAACACTACACTTCGTGGAGAAGCCTGTCGAGATCATGGATCGCCAAACCAAGCAGCTCAGACGCTCGCACATTCCCATTGTGAAGGTTCGATGGGAAGGCAAACGAGGCGCAGAGTTCACTTGGGAACTCGAAAGCAACATGAAGCCGAAGTATCCACAGTTGTTTGTTACGGCTTCAGCCTAATTTCGGGACAAAATTCCCTTAAGTAGGGGAGGCTGTAACACCCCGTGTTTCGAAAGTCAAAGTCAAAGTCAAGATTGAAGTCAAAGGGAGACAAGATTGCTAATTGCGATTTGTCACTCCTTGCTGAATTCCTGTTTTGACTTCCTTGAATTGTAGATAGTCTTTTTATGCTTTTACGTTAGTTGTATTATGTGGAGTATTTATTACTATTTGAGGTTTAATCGATGTTCATTGCATGTTTTATCTCTTTATCGCATCACAATCGCAATCTCAACTCGAATTACGCATTCTGGTTATTGTTCTTAGGTGTGTGTGCTTTTTATGTGTTAATTGTGTATGTTTACTTATGTTTATGTTATGGTGATTAATCGTAACGCAATCGCAACCCAATTGCAATCGAATCACAAACGCTAAACGCAAGTTAATTATGATGATTGTATGTTAGATATAGTAGTTGGGATTAAAAGTAATTTGATAAGAAACTCTATCGCATCTCAACGCTCAACACACGAATCGAAACCGCAAAATTCGAGTCACAAGATAGATTGTACGGGAATAATTGAGTATGTACTTTAGTAAACAGGACTTATACTTTATTTTTGTAAAAGATACATATTAAAACGAACTTTCAAGTAAGTCAAAACGTTTGTAATGAAAGAAATTTTATGGCATGAATTTCCGCTGCGACTTTTTGTCAAATACGTATTAGGGTCTTACAAGTTGGTATCAGAGCCCTGGTTTGATAGAATTAAGTACGAGAGTATAGGTACTTGAACTCAAACTTGTGTGCTCTAGTGATAAGGAACCCGTACAATCCATGACTCGGTCAAGATCTGAAGGTAGAAATGGAATGAAAACGTGTATGTATGCATTCATATGAAGAAACTAACGGTTATATTATGTGTAAGGTAAGCATGACTGCTTGGAGAGGACGATCCGTGAATGCGGTCTAGAACCGGCATTAAGGCAAGTGATAAGACAAATTGACCCCAGGTACGTAAATTTAACGTGTGGGCGTATGAAGTGGTATAATTAAGCAAGTGAAGGAAAATTTAAAAATGAAATATAATAATGATGTGCCAATGAAGTTTCGAAAATGTTACACATGCCAAAACTTAATTCTTCGGACATAAGGTGGCGATTACACGAAGACACGAAACTAGTATGTGGATTGCGTACTTGGCCAGTACACAAGAAACGTATGACGTTCGTGAGACCGTGATAATTGTTACAGGTATGTCCGTTAGAATTAGGTAGTAGGTGGACGTGAGGGTAAAGAGAAATGTAAGACTTTCAGGAATGAAAGTATGAATGACATGTTAGAATCCGCGAGACAGATTCGAAACATGAAAGGAATGAAGTATGAATGAACTGTTTGAATCCGTGAGACGGATTCAAGGAATGAAATGCAGAAAATGATATGTTTGAATCTGTGAGACGGATTCAACACATGTAATGAATGAAAGGTGTGAATGGAAGATGTAAATGAAATGTTTGAATCCGTGAGACGGATTAAAAACATAGAAGTAATGGAAGATATGAATGATATGTATGAAGCCGCTAGGCGAATTTAAAAAAAATAATAATGAAAGGTAGGGATGTTACGTTTGAATCCGCGGGACGGATTTAAGATATAAAAAGGATGGAATTAGTCCACATCAGAATGTGTCGATAGTTTGACAATGGTTGAGTCAAACAAGTCTTACGAGTAGGTGCAAAGTAAAAGAACAAAAGAACGATCGAAATTGGCACGTAAAACAAAATTTTAAAATGAAAGGAATAAGTTTTGAACAAGTTATGTATTAAATGTGTTAGTAATCGACTCTTAGGAGTCAGAATGAATGACGGGCTACGACTCAGACAATGAGTTGAGTATGAACAAGAAGGGTAAGTTTGTCAAGAATACCGAAATGATGTAATGAATGTCTTTGTAAGTAAGCATGAATGGAAGGAAGCACGAATGTGTACCTCAATGCATCTATGATAAGTAAGAAAAGTCAATTTAACTTTAAAAGGCCGATTCGGGTCGCAGGCAGTTGGATTATGCAATGGAAACGAGGTTAGTAAAACGTTTAGCTTGTGACTATAAGTAAGAATTGGTATATTGAATATTTATGGTATGCGTATAATGATACGTCGACCTTTCTATGAATGTGAAATGTAAGTAGAAGGGACGTTAGTAACAGGATGTTTGGGTTTGCTCGTGGTGAACAGAATGAAATAATGTATATGATATAATAATAGAATGAAATAAATCATGAAAAGTGAAAATGACACTAATAAGAGCTATGGATAAGTTTCCGACCTTTCATGTTATGTAAAGGTAAAGTATGAAAAGTATGGAACTGTTTGAAAGGGGTCAATTATATGAATAGTTTATGAGTAAAGAATGGGCAGTATCTATTATTATGATGTACCTATTGAAGATAAACAGATTGATGTATGTATGAATTTTGAAGTAAGATCATATAGCCGACAAAAATAATATGAATATCGGATATAAACAAAAGGAATGTTATTAATGAAATGTTACAATTGTTTCAAGTAAACAAAAATGATATATCGTATATGATATACGAGCATTGAGATGATGAATGAACCACTAGCTATGAAGTACGATAGGAATTAATGCTATTAGTGAAAGCGACACTAATAAGAACTCCAGAACGAGTTCTTGAAGATAGAAGATTGTCATTAGGATGGGATAGCGGTCGTGTTGATGGACTGGAAGAAAAGATAATGTGATTTAAATAAAAGTGAGAAAGGTTTCGGGGACGAAACCTATTTTAAGGGGGGTAGACTTGTAACGCCCCAAAACTCGAATTACTAAATTTGCTAGTGTGACCCCATGTTTAATAAAATGGAGTGTAATAACTAGGTTATTATACCTAGTCAAATGTTTAGCAAAACACACAAGGGAACAAACTAGAGGGACCATAGATGAACAAGGAGAAAGTTATGTTTTAATTAACAAACCAAACACACACACAAACACACACATCTGGTGTGTGTTCGAGAAGGAGCCAGGAGCTCCTTGAGAGCTCAAAACCCTAACTCATCTAAATCACCAAATTGAAGGGTGAATCGAGTCCCAAATTCACAACCGAACATGAATTAGTGATCACCTTCACAAGGGGATCGTAAGGTATGTCTTAAATCTAAGATTGGTGATCATGTGTGAAGTGGGTTATGTTCTAATCCGTGAGTTAATATGAAATTCATCATGTATAAGGGTTAGAATCATCATATAGAACATAGGTAATGTATGGTTTGTGTTAATTTGATGTTTAGGGGTGAAACCCGTTTGTTATTGTGAGGATAGTGACTTGAATCACCACCTATGTCCAATTCTTGTTGAAAGATCGATGTATTATGTGGGTATGATGAATTGTTGTTAGATGAATTGAATAAAATGTGATGATAATATGTTTGATGTTTAATTTTAAATACTACATGTTGATTAGTAGAAGGATTTGATTAACTATGTATGAATTTAGAAGATTATGCATGAATTAGTTGTACGTTATGCTTAAAAGGTGGTACGCACACCAAGTGTATGATGAAATGTCTAAGTGAAGTTAAGATGTGAGATTGTATGAAATGGCTTGATATTTATGAATGAGATGAGGTAATGATGTAATTATTAGTATACTAACTTGAAGAATGTGCTTTATATGGAACTTATACAAGAATTCGGGTTGAATGTATGGCTTGGTCAAGACTATGCATTAAGGACTTGTACGTTGTGTTTAATATCACTAGGTGATCATATGATTGTAAGCATATTTGCATCGTGAATAAGAAATGTATATAGTGTCATTGATATAGCATAAATGATGTTACGGATATATATGGATAAGTCGGAAGTTCATATAATAAACCGTTGACTTCTGAAAGTCAACTACACATAGGAAGCATAAATTAACTTGTTTTTGTAAAGATAGGATATTAGAAAGTTGTATGGTACATGTTACATCAATACGCGTTACATGGAATGACATGTTGAATTATATGAGTTTGAAAGTATGTGAAAGTGGGTATATGTCTTATGCTTGTTATAATTGACTAATGAAAGTCAAATGTGAAATATGCAATTGATATGATCTTTAACATGTACAATTGTGTATGCTAACGAGAATGTGAATTGGTGGCACGAAAGTAGAGGAATCCTATCAAGATGGACTCAAGCATGAAAGGCTAACGGGTCAAGAGGAGGCAAGGAAGTGGATACGGACACGGATGCACAAGGTAAGTGATTTCCGAATCACTTCTTAGTTTGTTAAGTAAGGTTATGTTCTAGTTAATTAGGCATGATAATTGAAGTCAAATAAGGAAGGGTTGTATGAAATTGATGATTTACGTTAAGCAGGCCGAATGGGTCAAAATGTGGTTTTATTACTATACCGGAAGGGTTGTATAAGTAATTGATTACGGTACTATAACCGGGTATGGGTAGAATTGTACATAAGTACGCTAACCAAGAATCAGAGACGTGAATTAATAGTCTAAAGACTCGATTGTGAGTCATGGTTAATGGACAAACAATTTCGCATTTGAAAGTGTATTAACAAAGTTTGCTTTCGTATAAATGAATGACATGAATAGGTTTAACGCATACCGGGTATCGGGTGCATAAATCCCAAGTACGAACCCCGGATAATGTAAAAGTATTATAGTTATAACGTTTATGTAAGTTTTGGGTTAAAACAAATGACTAGTTTGACGAAAACATGAACGGGTCGAATAAGTGAAAGCGGGTATATAAAGCCGAGAGCTTTAAGTGAATATTTTCCTTAAACCGAATGTTGGATTTCAAGTTCATCTAATAGAATGTGAATTTACGAGCATGTAGGAAGAAACGGGAGGTTAAACGGGTAAACGGTTCAAAAGTTATGCGTGTTTTAGTGCGTACGGAAGACGAAACGGAACTGCAGAAAAATGCAAAATCTAGAGGGCGTCGCCGACGGCCTTAGGGGCGTCGCCGACGGGCTCTAGAAAGTCAGTTTTTGGCTGACGGGTTACTTAGCTGTCTACGAAAGTTTTGGGCTAAGGGCAATTGCAAGGGCCGTCGCCGACGGCCTCCCCATGTTCAAAAACCTGAAAATTGTTATCTAAGTTGATTTGGGTATAGTAGGCTTCGGTTTGTTATCCGTGGACCACGGCGGGCCTCCCAAACATGATTTTGATCGTTCCTCTGACGTTTATGGGCTATAAATCTAAGTCTAAGTACCATGTAATTAATGTATGGATATATAAGAGGTATGTAAGATCTTGAATGTGTACGTAAGAGTGTATGTACATATGTATTCATGTATTTAAGTATATATGAAGATACTTATGTGTATATGTACGTATGTAGAGACGTAGTAATGTATGTACGTATGTAGATGTGTATTTATGTATATGTGAAGATATATATGTGTATATGTACGTATGTAGAGACGTAGAAATGTATGTGCGTATGTAGATGAGTATTTTGGTATATATGAAGGTATGTATGAGTGTATGCATGTATGTAGAGATATAGGAAGGTATGTACGTATGTAGATGTGTATGTATGCATGTAAGAATGTATCTATGCATGATTTAGATACGTCGAGTAATACGTTATTAATAGTGTGCCTTGAGAATGAAAAGTAATGCAGGTACATTATTGAAGCCTCACCAGGATATGGATACGTAGATGAAATGCTTAAAGTTAGAAGGATAACGAAATGGGAAGTGTACGAGATTGAATCTTGTTTATGTATTGTGTACTAATGTTATGAATGTATGTGGTGAGTGCAGGTTGTACGAATCAAGGGCGGTTATCACGAGGAGTAGAGATCAAAGATCGAGTCACAAGATAGATTGTACGGGAATAATTGAGTATGTACTTTAGTAAACAGGACTTATACTTTATTTTTGTAAAAGATACATATTAAAACGAACTTTCAATTAAGTCAAAACGTTTGTAATGAAAGAAATTTTATGGCACGAATTTCCGCTGTGACTTTTTGTCAAATACGTATTAGGGTCTTACATGGTTCAAGATCTGGATTCTATCCAAGAGATTACCGATTTCGGGTTAAACATGAAACACCATCTCGAACAGTTAACTGGTTGGAATAGGGTGATTACTGTCCGATCGGGTCACTAAGTCTTGATGAGGTTTCAGTTGTTTGACACGTATCATACAGTCTCGAGAAAACGCAAACTATCAAAAACAACCAAGTGTAAAGACGAACAGGTCATCTGGGACGGATGGCCGTCCAATCAGATTGCCACCCGACCGAACAGCCACCCGATCGGCTTTCACCTTGGGTCCCACACTTAACTTTATTTCAACTTTGAGGTTTGTACATCGAACGGATTGTCGTCCGATCGGATTGCCATCCGATCGGATTGCCACCCGACCAGGTGATGTTTTGGCTTCAACACTTAAACAATTTTCAACATGTCCAGTCCGTATGGATTGCCACCCAATCGGATAGCCATCGGATCGAGTGACTGTCCTGCTGTGAACTTGTTCTCAACCTGCGAAGCCTCGCCAATCGGATCGCCGTCCGATCGAACAGCCGTTCGATCGACCAACCTGAAAGGTAGAGATACTTCTCTGTTTTCAAAATGCTACAACGAAAACTTCAAAAGACAAGCCATCATACACAAACACATCCATCCCAAATGAGGTAACAATCCAATCGCATAGTCACCCGATCGGATGACCATCCGAACGGATTGTCACCCGATCAACCGGCCACCCGATCGGATTGCCACCCGATCGGATTACCGTCCGATCCGTTGAAACTTCACACCGTTTTACGCGTCGCTTATCGTTTATGCTATCATTCTGATCAGGCTAATCTCACTCTAGCGCTCCCTTCAATCCATCATCGCTATGAGTATACTCGAACCCTTTTTGCTTTACGCACTTTTGGGTGTTACATACGTTACTTATACTAAATCACATCGATCACACTACGCAATACTTTAACGCTAACCGTTACCGCATGTTATACGTGACTTAATGAATGCTTGTTTGTTATGTTTACACATGGAATGCTGTCAACCTGCCTTAGCAACGATAGTACTATAGTTTGGACTCAGCACCTGTTCACTCATGGGTTGTTAAGGACAATTAATTACATGGCTCACAGTGGTGAGTGTGTATTACGAACTACCTTGGGCAGTCAACCCGGAGTCATTGGAATCGATAGGTTCATGTCGATAACTAACGTGCTTCATTTCGCACTGTGTACGTGCTGGTTATGCGTAATCGATTTCGAACTCTATTATATCTATCAAACTTGCATGCTCACCTTTACACTATGTGTATTGACTTTTATTTTAACGTATGTGGCAGGTGCTTAAGATGTTTAGATATTTGGCTTGCTGTGAAATCGAGGCTAGGAAAGGTCTAGAAACAAATAAACGAATTGTCTGTATTTGAAATCTGAGTTGTCAGAACAGAACAATATGACTAGATTTTGTCTGTAATAATTATGTTACTTTTTATGTCATGGTATGGGACGTGATGCTTTAAATAATTGGTAACTATAGCTGTTATGGAAACTTCTGGACAATCTGTTTCGCTCAGTGCCACGTCCCGATGATTCCACCATCGGTTGGGGTGTGACATTTGGTAAGGTTCTTGCCTTGTTCAGTGTATAGATCTTTCAAGGACCTGGGTCAAGCTTACTAGGACCTCCTTCAATACCCACTGGTATTGGATGGCGAGGGTGCGAATGGTTTGATCCCCTCATATGTAAACTACTATTAATACATTAACCTGGCTATTTGGGATTATATCCCTGCTGACTCAAACCACTTAGCCAAGGGTAACGTCACCTTCAAAAGAGGGGCCTACCACATTACGCATTAATAAGTTAATTAATTATCTTTCAATATTCCAACCCTTTAGGATTGTATCCTTGCTGACTCAAACTACTGGGTTGAGGGTAACGTCATCTTCAAAAGAGTGGCCTACTACTATAACTAAGATAATCTCTTAAAAAATGCAAAAGTGCGGAAAACATCAAAGGTTACACTAAAGGCGAGTCGGATCCAAGTGATTCATCTTGTCTATCTGTTTTATTTTTATTTTTATTTTCAGCATTTTTAGTTTTTATTTTCATGTTTAAAACCTTTTTCCAAAATTTTGATTTGATTAGACGTTGAGGATAAACCGGTACTAAAAGCTCTTGTGTCCTTGGACGACCTCGGTATCTTACCAACGCTATACTACGCTCACGATGGGTGCACTTGCCCATATGTGTGTTTAGTGTTAGTAAAATATCGTGTTTTATAAATTTAAAACTTGACTAAAGTGTTAAAAATAGCTAAAAATATAACAAAAATATATCACACCTAACGCACATCAAGTTTTTGGCGCCGTTGCCGGGGACACGAGGATTTTAAGAAAGTTAGGAATCAATGGCCTAATCGTTTTTCTTATTTTTCTTTTTTTTTTAGGATTTTTCTGGATTTTTCAGTTTTTGCATAACTCAGCACGTGGCCGTGCCTGGTCGGACACGGGCCGTGCCCAGCATCGTTACTGGCAGTTTTTATTTTCCGAGTTACAGAGAGTTGAACACGGGGCCGTGTCGGTGTAGCACGGGGCCGTGTTAAGCTCTCCGATAACAGGGATCCAAAAAACAATCACTGTAACTCCGACCACGGGCCGTGTTCATCTGAGCACGGGGCCGTGGTGAAACTTCTGACCAACATTCTTTTTTGTTTTTATTGCAGGACTTGGAACCCAGGTGCCACTCCTGAACTTTCTACACAGTGTATGAGCTCCAGTTCCAGAAGGGACATAAAAGAACCTCTAGAAGAACCCAAACGCTTTCTAAGAAAAAGACTTAAAGCTAAAAACCAAGAAAAGTTTCGGGGGACCCACTTCCAATGGCCGATCAACGTACCCTCATGGATTACCTACGACCCACTGTAGGTAATCTTGGCGTCGCTATCAATGCGCCGAATGTCGATGCCAACAACTTCGAACTTCGGCCGCATTTGATCCAAATGCTCCAAAACTCCGCAACTTTCCACGGGCTTGCGGACGAAGATCCCCATTTACATATTACCAACTTTTTGAAAATATGTGATACTTTTCGGATCAACGGAGCATCAAATGACGCCATCCGCCTCCGAATGTTTCCATTTTCACTAAAAGACCGAGCTAAGGCTTGGCTTAATACCCTCCCAGTTGGTTCGGTAAACACTTGGGATGAACTAGCCCAAAAGTTTCTATATAAGTATTTCCCTCCTGCTAAAACGACTAAATTAATGACTGAAATTAATACATATTCACAAGAGGACGCGGAATCCTTATATAAAACTTGGGAAAGGTTCAAGGAGCTACTAAGAAAGTGTCCTCATCATGGTCTTGCGGTATGGCAACAAGTATCCACTTTCTATAATGGGTTGCTGCCACACACAAGACAAACACTTGACTCTAGCTCCGGGGTACTTTTAGGTAATCGTCGCCCAAATGAAATTTATAATCAAATTGAGGAAATTGCTCAAACCGATTTTAGTGGCACACTCCCCGAGGCACAAAATCTATTGCCCTGGGCGCCCATAAGGTTGACGAAAGCACCTCTTTGCAAGCCCAAATTGAGGCCCTTTTTTTAAAAATCAAAAAGTTAGAAATGACAAAAACGGCCTCGGTTATGGCTTGTGAAGGGTGTGGTGGGCCATATGAAAATTGGAGTTGTATGAAAGAAATGGATAATCACATAGAAACGGTAAACTACATTGATAATAGACCTAGGCCGTCAGGTCCTCCATCGGGTACCTACAACCAAGGATGGCGTAACCACCCTAACCTTGGTTGGAGAGAACCCGACAATGGTAGTAACCAACAAAATCAAAACCAACGAACAAACTTTCAGCAACCAAGAAACAAGTCACAAAATTTCTCTCAACAACAACAAGGGGGACGAGAGAGGCTTGAAGACACCATCTCTCGCCTCATCTCCGACACCGAAAAGAAAAACTCGGATCGATTTCAACAACTAGAATTGAACTTTATAAATCAACAAGCTAGTATTCAAAACATTGAAAAACAATTAAATCAACTAGCTCAAAATTTCTCCAAGAGACCACAAGGCGCATTACCCAGTAATACCGAAACCAACCCGAAGGCGCAAGTACATCTCATCACATTGAGAAACCGTACCATAGGTCCCGAGGAGGCTCCGATACCTCCAACCGATAAGAGCCCGTCTAACCAAACCGCAACTTCACCGACGCCCCAAAAAGATACGACTCCTCCCCCAAATCAAGAGCCTACCAAGACTCCACCAGTACCGTACCCCATTCGGTTACTTCGCCAAAAGACCGATGAGCAATTCACAAAATTCATAAATTTACTAAAACAATTACATGTTAATATTCCATTTGTCAAAGTCCTAACTCAAATGCCTAAATATTCAAAATTTATGAGGGACTTACTCACTCACAAAAGGAAAATCGAATCATTGCAATTAGTAAATTTAAGCAAAGAGTGCTCCGCCTTGCTACTCAACAAACTCTCACAAAAGAAGATCGATCCCGGAAGCTTCACCATCCCTTGTTCGATTGGGGAATCACCCATACGCAATGCACTAGCCGATCTTGGGGCTAGCATCAACCTCCATATCAATGTTCGACCGACTCGGCCTAGGGAAAACAAGCCCTACAAAAATGAGCATACAACTCGCCGATAGGTCCATTAAATATCCACAAGGTGTCGCCGAAAATCTATTGGTAAAAGTCGGAGACTTTGTCTTCCCGACCAACTTTGTCATACTAGATATAGAGGAAGATACCGAAGTGCCATTCATCTTAGGAAGACCATTCCTGGCCACGGCTCACGCAATGGTGGACATGAATGGTGGGACACTAACATTGAGGGTTGGGGACAAAGAGATTAAGTTTGGGGTTGGGAAAAGAGTAGAAGATGACGACCCGGTCAACTACATGAAAGTCACAGACTCAAGTTTGGATGATGCTCTCCGACGGTGCAACATGGGATGCAAACCATCCCACCTGGGTAACATATGACTGGCTTTGGGTCTAGCCAAGGACCCTTAAAAACGTGGCGCACCACGGAGGCATTCCGCGGAACTATCCTTAGTTTAGTTTAGATTAACCTTTATGCTTTCTAGTTTAGTTTTAATTTTCAGGAATAAAACACACTCAGGATGGTGAATGATACTAAGGGAAGATTGAATCCACACCCCATGCACAAAAACAGAGCCTCCCAACAATTTTTCTTCATTACAGCAAGTTCAGCACGGGTCGTGCTCAGCCAACACGCCCCATGCTCAAGGGTCTGCAGAAAAACGCCCAGTTCAGGTACCCGGACACGGGGCGTGTTCGTTGAACACGCCCCCGTGCCCAGCCTTCTATTACTGGCAATATGAACACGGGGCCGTGCCCGGTCACCACGGGCCCGTGTCCAGATGCCCAGTAACATAAATTTTTGTTTTTAACACACCATTTTACACATTCAATCAACCTAAAAACTTATTTTTGAGACACATTGAGGACAATGTATAATTTAAGTGTGGGGGGATGCCAAAACCTTGAATTTTGCAAGTCCTAATTACAAGCCTTACACAAAACTCTATTGGAACCGCTAAACACCCCAAATTTTTTTCAAAAACTTTTCATTTTTTTACTTGTCTTGGTCTAAATTGGGAATAACAAGTTCTAAAAAGGTTATATTTTTACAAATTTACAACCGATAGCGTCGTGATAAAAAGAACCAACATAAGAAAATTATGAAACGGCATGACAAATCTAGTTAAAATTTGATTATATATACTTGATCACATTATAAACCCATTCCCACAAAAAGTGAGTTTTTGAGCCTTATTGAGCATATAAATACACATCTTTAAACAAAATGCTTATCTTTCGTTTCTTGTGTGAATAGCCGCTTGGTTTCTTACGACTCTAGAACTTGCCATGACAATACATTCCCGGTCCTTACCAACTTAAACCCAAGTAAGTAAATGATGGAGGCATTAGGACTAACCCCTTTTTCTTTCAACACCATTATTTTTCTTTTTTTTACCACCTACCCAAAATCCCTCTATTTAACCCCTTTGAGCCTAAACCTTTTCATTCCTAAACCCACAAAACAAACACCCTTTACCCACCAAAAACCCTTTTTCATTTTAAACCCTTTATTTTAGTAAAAAGCTCGGTCTTCATGTGACATTCCTTATCAAAAAAAAATTTGAAGTCTAGCAATAAACAAACAAGTTCCTCAAAAGAAACTTTTGTTTGAAAATGCTTTGTTTGAATAAAACGTCACAAAAACAAAAAGTTTTACGACGACCGACGCTTTTTACGCCTTTCGCCCTTTTCTACTAACCACTAACCCAAAACCACCTACCTTTAACCCAAGTATATCCCTTCCCCAAGTCCTCTTGATATTTACAAAGGTTTATAGTTAAAAAGGAGGAGGATTGATTGCTTGGCAAGCATATGGTATAAATAAGTTCCATGCCGGTCTCGAGTGTTTCACAAAAATACATCTTCGGCCGAGGGTTGAGTGATCTTCCGTGAGGTATGTGAACTTGTATATAAATGGAGTTTTAAAAGAGGCATGTTATGCCCAAATAAGTAATTTCTCTTATGAAGTGTTCTAAATAAATCATAACGAATAGGATTGTAAATAACATAAAAATAAAGCCTAATAAAAATCTTGGATTCCCGACACTCAAGACAAGCCCAAAAACTTCTCTTCTACCCATTCAATTTGGGTGTGTAAGCCACATTAAGAAGAGTTTTGCTTGAGGACAAGCAAAGATTCAAGTGTGGGGGTATTTGATGTGTGTAAAATGCAACATATAAATTACATCAAATGAGGCATAAAACTAACCTTTTTTAGTACTAATATTGGAAAAAGTGTGTTTTTATCTTCCTTTTGTATTTTCAGGATTAAATGAGCGTGGATGAACAAAAGAAGCAAAAATACAGCTAAATCTAACAAAAATACAAGAAAGGGAATAAACGTGGCATGTCCGACCCCTCAACAGCATCTTCCCAAGCAAAAACAAGAGATCAGAAGGATGAACACGACCCCATGCCCAACGGACACGGGGGCGTGCTTAAGTGTCTGCAGAAAAGGCAAAGTTGTAGAAGCTTCTATTTCCCAACACGGGGGCGTGCCCAGCTCAACACGGCTGTGGTCAATGCTAAGATTCGCAGAATCCAAGCAAATCTTGATAGTACAGATACGCTTCTGCATACGGGGTCGTGCCCAGCGGACACGGGGGCGTGTGGAGCTAATGCAGACAAATTGCAATTAATGAAGAAAGAGAAAGTGGATGGACACGGGGACGTGCCCAATGGACACGGGGCCGTGTCCGGGATTCTGTGCAGGCTATAAATAGAGGTGCTTGGTTCACTTCAAAAGCATCCCTTGACAAACCACCTCTCTCCCACTTCACCCACACTCCACCACCATTACAACACCCTCATCCACCACCATCATCCATCATCCATCATAAAGTGTGTGTAGTAGTCTCGGGATCCAAGATTGATAGTAAGTGTTCTTGACAATCAAAGGCCATGTTTGCCTAAGTCTCTTACATCACTTGGTGAAGACAAGTATTTAGTGTAATACTTTTGTTTTTTAATCTTTTCGCACTTTTTATTTGGTTTTGTATTAATGACTTTAATAACTAGTTTCTTATGTTGAAGGTGAAACTTCCTTATCATTTGTCCGTGGTGTCTTGGCGTTATTTTACTGTCTATATAAAATAAAAGATTTACACCATTCATATCTCTACGGTCTATATAGAGATATGTTGGCTACCTGGTCGGGGGTTAAGGGAATGGTTTGGTAAGGTTCTTGCCTTGTTCAGTGTATAGATCCTGCAAGGACCTGGGTCAAGCTTACTAGGACCTCCTTCAATACCCACTGGTATTGGATGGCGGGGGTGCGAATGGCTTGATCCCCTCATATGTAAACTACTATTAATACATTAACCCGGCTATTTGGGATTGTATCCCTGCTGACTCAAACCACTTAGCCGAGGGTAACGTCACCTTAAAAAGAGGGGCCTACCACATTACGCATTAATAACTTAATTAATTATCTTTCAATATGTTGGGATTGAACCCTACCAGAGGAACAGATAATTAAAGCCAAAACTGGGTCAGAGCAGTGGATCCAGAATAAGCAGACGTTTACAGATGTTTACATACAAGTCTCTCCCCTTGATAGTGATTTCAACATCTGCTGACCTCCTATCTGCTGATCGTGCAAACTGCTGACCTACAACTGCTGTTCAAGTAAAGGTCTGATGGAAGACTGAAGCCCTGCTGCTCAATCTACTGCTTTGGTTCAAGCACTACTGATCCAGACAAGTACTGCTGGGTTCACAGCAGTGGAGGGATGCAGCAGTTGTTTATTCTATCTTTATGTAATGTATTGTATTGTATTAAGCAGTAGTTAGTATAGCAGTGTTTGTATAGGTCAGAGGTTAGAGTTTGTTAGGAGGTTAGATGTCACTTTCATGGTGACGTCAGCTAAGATGCTCAGTGGTTTGCTAGTGCCTATAAATAGAACAGTGCTCTGTACTGTTCTATTAGCTCTTTGCAACACCGTCTTCTTTGCACGAACAAACACTGAGCTCTGGCTGAGGGGGAGTTTGTATTCAAGCATTACTTTGTAATCGTTGTTGAAATTAAATTCAATCATTCGGTTCTCTGTTGAAAATGTCTTGATCAAAGCAATACTCTCGTTTGATTGTATGCAAAGTTTGTTTCCATATTAATTCCGCTGCACAACTCATCCATTTCCATCTTAATTCAAACAGAAAATACAATCAAAACCAAACTCAGATCCAACAATTGGTATCAGAGCTAGGACAGTCAAATTTGATTTAACAATCATTTTGACATAAATAGTTCAGCTCAAAATCGTTGATATCGATAGTTTGTTCGTTTTAGTTGAAAAACAGAGCAAGGTTTAATCACCATTAAAGTTGATTAATCAGTGTCTGTAAAACAACCAAGATGACGTCATAATCACAGGATGATAAGAATAATGTTGGCTCGCTTTTTAAACCACCTATGCTTAAAAGAAATGAATACAACATCTGGGAGCGAAGGATGGGTCACATCCTTGCTCAACAGAACACTGGATGTTGGAGGTCTGTTGTTTTTGGTCCCCATGTTCCTATGGTGCTAAGTGCTGAGGATCCAAAGAAGAACGTACCAAAACCTTATGAAAACTATACTGAAACTGATTTTCAAAAGTTCGAACTGGATGCCAAAGCATTTAGCATCATAGCAACTGCATTACCAAATGAGATCTATGCTGGACTGTTACATTGTAACAGTGCCAAAGAGCTGTGGGATGCATTGAAGGAACAATTTGGGGGTACCGAAGAAGTTATTGAAAACAATAGGGAAATTCTGAATCAGCAGTATGAAACCTTCTGTCACATTAAGGGTGAAACATTGACCCAACAGTTTGAACGTTTTAGCTGTCTCATCAGTGAACTAAGGCTTGTTAAGGTTGAATTTCCAAAATCAACCCAAAATAGCAGGTTTCTTAGATCGCTACCTGATAAATGGGACACAATTGCATTTGTGACTAGAAACTCTGTTGAGTTCAAAGATCTGACCCTGACCCAACTTCATGGTAGACTCCTGACTTATGAAAGGGAATTGAACCAGAAAAAGAAGTTGCAAGAGTCTTGAAAAGCTACTGATGATTACTCATTCGGTAGCACAGCTCTTCTGGGTCAGGAAGAATCTGGTGGCAGTAGTAAGCAATAGGGTTATGATCATTTCATTGATATAACAGCTGGTGGTAACTTTACCAACCCCGATTCTCACTCTGCAAACTATGCTTTCACTGCAAACACTGAAAACCAGATGTCAGATAATTTGTGCTTTGAACTCAATGATTTACAACATTTTGATCCCACTGACTTAGAGGAAATGGACATCCTGCACCAATTGGCTTTGCTCAGTGTTAGAACTAGCAAATTCTACAAAAGAACAGGGCGAAAATTCCCAGGTTTACATGGGAATCTGAGGGTTGGGTTGGATAAATCGAAAATCATGTGTTACAAGTGTAATAGGTTGGGACATTTTGCTAGGGAATGCAGGAGTCAAACTGCTGGTCCTATAATCACTCACCCTAGCTCAAATCCTAGACCTCAAAATCAAGGCACTGTGCACTATGCCCAATATACCCCTACAACTCATGTTAACGCTGCACATTATGCTGCTGCCCCTGTGCCAGTGCACTATGTCCAAACCACTGTTCCACAGATTCAATATGTTCAAACCCCTGTCCCCCAGGCACAAGTGCAACCTGCACCTCAAACTGCTGCTCCAGCAGTGGTACAACCAGATCAGCAAAGCTTTTTCACTCAAGGCTTTGTTGACTGGAGCAGCATGCCTGATGAGCTTAGTGATGAAAATTTTGCGCTCTATGCTTCTAATGATAAATTTTGTCTGATGGCATTAGAGTCGATACCAGAGGGGATTGAAACTGAAGGTGAACAGCTAAGTGATGAAACAGTGGATGAGGTGACTGAAGCAGTTGTTAATGCAGTTGCTGGTGAACTGCTGCTGGGAGAAAATTCAGAAACCCTGATTGAACCACTGACAGACCCATGGTCCAAAGAGGACAAAGAAGAAGAAGAGAAAATTGAGAAAGCAGGTGAGAAAGAAGAAAGAGCTGATGATGAAGAAAATCATCAATTTGATTGTGCAATGATGGCTGCTGCCAAGGGAGCTTCTGCATGCTTTAATAGTCTTTGGTATGTAGATAGTGGAGGCTCCAGGCACATGACAGGATGTAAAGCCCTCCTCAAAGACTTTAAAATCCATGGAGGGGGTGATATATCCTTTGGGAATAATAGTAAAGGGAAAGTTCTGGGGTCTGGTACAGTGCAGTCTGGAAATGTAAAATTTGAAAATGTCAATCTGATAGACAATCTAAAATTCAACCTTCTGAGTGTGTCCCAAATGAGTGACAAGGGATTTGGGTCATTCTTCACAAAAGACTGTTGTAGGATTGTTGGACCAAAAATGGTCAAAAAGATTGAAGCAATAATAAAAACTGGTCAAACAAAACTTGTTGCTCAAAGAAGTGGCAATGTTTATGTTGTTGATATGTCAAAAGAGTGTCCCAGAGCTGATGCCTGTCTGTTCTCAGCTGCCTCTAAAATTTTGATTTGATTAGACGTTGAGGATAAACCGGTACTAAAAGCTCTTGTGTCCTTGGACGACCTTGGTATCTTACCAACGTTATACTACGCTCACGATGGGTGCACTTGCCTATATGTGTGTTTAGTGTTAGTAAAATATCGTGTTTTATAAATTTAAAAGTTGACTAAAGTGTTAAAAAGGGCTAAAAATATAACAAAAATATATCACACCTAACGCACATCAGAGAGCTTTGGTCAAGCTCAGGAATTGCCACCCCGGGAGGAACTCGATAGAAAACTGGCAAACTGTTATCTCCTTGGACCCACTGATGAAACCCTTTTGAATTTTCCCGCCCAATCGGAACTTCCTATCAATCTGGAACCTGCCATTCCGGACCCAATTGTTAACCCTCAACCTCTTCCGGGCCAAATGGAAGAATGGTGGACCAGTGACTGGCACTTCCAGAACATAATGAACAATCCAAATCCTTACTACCCACAGTATAACCCACCCCATGCTACTTTCCCACCTATGAACCCGGAGAATGTGGCGGAACTACGCCGTTATGGTGAAGAATTGGTGGATATGGGGACCCGGATCCGGACTGTGGGAGAGAATATTACCTGGAAGTATGATGAGAGGGAATTCCACTACTGAAGGCGGCAGATAACAATAGAATAGCTATTTTGTATAATAATAATATGTGAAAAAAATAAAATAAAAATAACAAATATATATATATATATATAGGGGACCGCTAAAATCAAATTCTGTATAAAATCAAACCACTGATCTCTTACTTCAAAGTGTTTGGCTGCCCATGCTTTATTTTGAACTTAAAAGATTCCATTTCAAAATTTGCAGCCAAAATTGATTGTGGTTATCATCTGGGATACTCAACCACTGCCAAGGCCTACAAAGTGTTTAATACACGGACCAAGGCAGTGGAGGAGACTTTGAATGTAAAGTTCAATGAACTTTCATCAAAGAAAATCCCAGCAAATCCTGCAGATCTGTTTGATCTTGAAAAATTTACTTTTGAAAATACTGCTGTCATTCCTCAAAGGTCTGTCAAAATGGGAAGAGCATCAGATGTTCAAAACAGCTGTCAAAGCTCAACCACTGCTGCCTCAACAGTTGTTGACCAAAGTAGCCCATCAACCACTGCTTCCACATCCTCAAACACTGCTGACAAAAGTCCCCAAACAGTGGATAAAAGTCAGCATGTGTCCACTTCATTACCTCCCATTCCACCACCTTTTGAAGCCACTGCTGGATCATCAAAGTCCCCAGCAGTGGTTAGCTCAGATGATACACATTTGCGGCCTTCCCCAACAAATGCCATCATCCCATACCAAGGAGATTTAATCTACTTGAGATCTCATCCACCTGATTAAATCATTGGCAACATCAATGAAGGGGTACTCACAAGAAGCCAAACCCAAAACATTTGTCTTTTTGCTGGTTTTCTATCACTCCATCAGCCAGTCAAGTACCAAGAGGCACTGAAAGACAACAGCTGGGTAGAAGCCATGCAAGAGGAGCTCCAACAGTTTAAAAGACAACAAGTATGGGAGCTTGTACCACTGCCAGAAGAGGTTAGTCCCATTGGCACAAAGTGGGTCTTCAAGAACAAAACTGATGAAAGGGGCATTGTTGTCAAGAATAAAGCCAGGCTTGTGGTTCAAGGTTGCAGACAGGAAGAGGGGATTGATTATGATGAAACATTCGCCCCTGTTGCAAGATTGGAAGCCATTAGACTGTTCCTGGCCTTT